>JABFQC010005459.1:0-11633 GCA_022817085.1 Psilanteris sp. ZL-2020 | reverse complement strand
ATAATATAGTATAAAAATAAAAATGTCTACAAACTGATCAATTATAACTTTTTTAATTAAAATGACAAGAGCAATAGCATATGAATTATGGATTCTCGACGATATAACTCGTAAACGTATAACACTTTTGAAATAGTTAATAGAATTTTACTTTTTATAAAATATCTTGAAACTGTTAATACAGATTAATGTTCATATTAAGCGGAATGTTTAAATTGTTAAATACAAAGAATTTCAATAAAATTCTATTCTATTGCTTTTACCTATTATATATATATTATAGATTTATAATATTATAAAATATTAAATATATACTTTAAATAAAAAACATTGTAATTTCGGGACGTTAAAATTTAAATATTTTACGGTTCTAAAAAAAAATTTTTTTATCTTTTATATCATTATTCATTATTATCATTATTATATCATTATTTATATCGAATATTTATTTTATTTATCAATTTAACAGCAATAAGTCCATAAAAGGTATTTATATGAATTTAAAATATTAAAATGAATTAATTATAACTTTCAATCATTTAAACCATCATCAATAGTATCATTATCATCAATATCGTCATCAATCATAAATAAATTGAAATGAAATATGAAATTGAAGAATATAAAAAGTATACAAATAATTATTAATTTACATTAGAACAACAGAGTTCCGTTTATAATTATAATTATTATACGCATCAATTTCATTAAAATTTAAGATTTAACATAATTCTAAATATACCATACGATATATATATATATATAACATTTTCTTAATCTGTCCGCCATAATTCATATATAAAAAGATTGATATAGTTATGTGTTGATACATTTTATGCACAGTCGACGAACATACGTTTCATTGATAAATTTTATGAATTATTTAAAATACACGTTAAAATCATTCAACTGTTATTTTCGTTATCTTCATTTCTAGCAAAATATACAGCAAGCTATAAATTTAAGCAATGATCTCCTTTCGTACTATAACATTCATACCTAACTGTATTCCGATATTTCACTTTAATGAACCGAATTCAACAAGTTTGTTTTCTGACTATAACTAAATTTCATGATAATTTTTTGTTGGCAAAGTATCTATGTTATCAGACGTTCCTCCTCTCTTCTCGACAATTTCTATTCTTCTCCCTTTCTCTCACTGTATCTCCCTCTTAGAAATTGTAATTTGTCAAATGTTCAGTAAATGTCTTTGTGTTTCACCTGCATAATAATTTTTCCTTCTATCGACTCGAAACAGTTGCACGTAATATGTAATATGACAGCGTGAGATATTTGCATATTCCATATTATTCAGTCCCAAAGTAACATTGTCGTATAACTCAGCTGAGCGCGCGTGTCGCCTCAAGTGCAGTTACTTTCGCACTTGGAATTTGCGTTCATGCTGCAACTTAGGCGCGTACATTAGTGCTACATAACGTGTCTATCTTTTCTTACACTTGCCTTCTCCCTTCGACCTGCAGGTCGGTTTAGTTTATGCCGAATAAATAGCGAATGTGATGATAACCTAATTTATACGTAGAAATCGTCGGTTCGAGGTTGAAGGTTGAATGGGTAGAGAGTGTTAATCGTAAAGTTTTGTGCTTCCTTATAGAAAATGCTAATTTAAGCATTAAGCGTTGAGTGTAATTGACATCCGGCAGCTTATATATGTACAAGCGAGCAAAAATATCTATTTCGCTTTCGTTTTTTTAACAAATATTTTCATAATAATGTAACTATCATGCAATATTTTTTGTTCTACATTATTTATATTAATACATTTAATTGTAAGAATCAATTTTAGTTTTAATTATTATTTACGAAAATTTGATACCACAAAAAGGATTTGCGTTTATAAGTATATGCGATTCGTTTACTTACAGTATTATGATTATAATTTTTTTTTGGTTACCAAAAAAGTTTTATTTAAAATATTTCTCTTTAAATGATACATCACGAAAGAGTTTATAATTCTACAATATTAAGACTGAACAAGGATCACTTCCTCCGTTTGAAATGATGGAGTTATTACTAGTAATGAATTTTGAAAAGTATAATTTTTAATATGACATATAATTGAAATAAACATGTAATTATTTAATCCTATTAAACGAAACATACTTTGCAAGCAGTAGCTTTGGAAACTTGATAGGGCAAAATTATAGAACATTCTGTACATCCCCTGAACAGGTAACAATCGTTCAGAGACAGAGCTTACGACTTACGGGACTAAACAATGATACGATAAATCTTGTGTAAAGACCGAAGGTACGAGGAGCTGCGGGAATGGAAAAGAAAGTATGTGAGAAAACAGACAAAGTAGAAGAGCAAGAGAGGGAGAGGAACCAGGAGGGCCAGTTAAACTAACAGGGTTGGAAGAAGTAGAAGAAAGACGAGTGAGGTCCACGTGTTGTAGATCTTGTGTTAGTGGCGGCACTAAAAAAGAATGGAGAACGGATGGAGGAAAGAATATACGAGCATAAAATGAGAACGATGGAATTTCAAAAAGCAATTAAAAACTGGGGCTCGCCTTAAGATGGCTTATTAAGGCTTCACCTGTTCATTCATCATTTTGCTCACAAGTCAAACTAGATTCCATTATATCACTATATACTTTCTCATTTTAAGCAGCTGCATATTTTTAAATGTACCTGCACTGCCACAAAACGATACTTACGACAGTATTTTGATCTATCGTTTTATGTATTTAGAAGTTTTTATTTATTGATTAAAAATTTCATAAATATTACGATTATTGAAAATTACGTCTGCTTTATTATAAACGTAACACAATTTTCTAATAACTTTATAATTTAATTCAAGCTCGGTACCGAGATGCACCATAGCTGATTTCAATATTTAGATAAATTCTGTTATATTATTTTATATTTCAGAGTTTACAGATTGATTAACTCAAAGTTTTCAATTTAATTAGATTTTCGGGAGGATTGCCGCTTAATCCATTTATAACTGAAAATGCAAACAAAAAATTTGCAAAGATTAATGGATTGAAAAAGTCGCGGTTTCTGATATAATGAATATATTTATTATCTCTTTAATGAAGTAATTTGAAAGTATTTTAGGCGATTAAATGCACTGGTGTCGGTTTTACTCGTTGGCCAATATAATGAATTGAAGCGTTTCTCAGCATTATTTTAGGGATTTCCTATTCATCCTTCCCATCGCATTACGTGACACAAAGATACTACACAACTCGATAAATTTGACTCGCAAAGTTCTAATCTTACGAACCTCGGTATATAATACCTATTACCAGGAGACACGCAGCGGCTCGAAAGTTCCTCGGCGACCGATGAATTAAGGATTGAGAGTTCCTTTCAGGGGGATAGTTCGATTCAGGGGAACTCGATGTAACCCCGACATCTGTACAATATTCATCAACAATATTTTTTTAAATTTAACTCAAGTTTGTTTAATTTTTGTAAAAGTCGTTGTTTGGAAATACGCCTCCTGGATAAGCTCAGCAATTCAATAACTCAGCATTGAGTGTAAATGTTGTAAACATTCGTCTGCTGTTCCAGCAGTTAGCCACCAATTAGAATAATTGATTGAAATGCTTTTGCAAATTAACTTGGAACAAATGAAGTGATACATCTTTACCGAACATCAGAATTAAATTTAATAAAACAAACGCAAATCGTGATCAAGTTTGAAATTATATACTCGGAATAACGAGAGTAACCGGATTATTACGCAAAGTGAAAAACGATACAGAGACAAGACTATAAGAAGAGAATTAATTAAAAGTAATACACAAGGATTTTCTTTTGATTTAATGTTTTACATTTTGCAACGCTCTTTGCAGTTATTGCAATAATCCTTATTTAAAAGTGCTTTACCGGTCCATGATGTGCAAGCAGCGTGTATAAAGAATAGGATTCGAGCAAACACTTGTTCCGTAAACACCTACACTCGTATTTCGCACGCCAACCTTAATGCAACACAATGCGTGCTGTTCGATAATTAGAGGCGATGCATTTATTAACACTTATACCATCCGCCAAAAACAGTTCAAAAACTAGGTCGAACGGTCGGATTGAAAAAGAAAAATGTCCCTTTCACATTCATTCTCAAATTAAATTCTATAGCAACTTCATCAGCACTGGTGAATCAATCTTTTTACAGGATCAAATTAATAACTGTTTATTATGAATTCTTGCAAAGCTGGTTCAGAACTTTGTAGTCTAGGGATATGTTTGTGACACATATGATGGATGCGGGTTATAATTTCTACTTTGTTTCTGATTAAACTTTGCTCACGTATTTACTTTTTACGTTTCGATTAATAAATTAATAAATATTTGCTTATTCTGTCTGTGCGCGTAATCAATTTAAATAATAACTTATTTTTTGTTTTTATTTCGCGAACGTCCATTTTCCTTAACTTTATATACGCAATTTGTAAATACACTCAAAATCGCGTCAACAGTTTCATTGTATCAACAATTTCAACTGAAGTCCATAACGTGCAATTATTAATTTAGTATTATATACGTTTAATTAAATGTCCCTCGCTACGTTTCCTCAACAAACATACTCCAACATCGTGATTCCGGCAATAAATTTTGCATGAAAAGGTATTCGAGGGCTTTCTTTTTCGCCGTCATTACTTTACAAATTAAGCGTCCCACAAAAAGAATATTAGATATCAGTTTTCATTCAACGAACATTTACGTAAGCTTCATTGTTAATTTTTTTTTTTTAACCGTAAAGACGACCTTTTTCATTTCCCCACATTGCTCACCTAACACGAAAGAACACGAGGTAAAAAAAAGAGAAAAAAACAGCTAAAATGAAACAAAAAATAGAGAATAATAAAGTGCAGCAAGTTGCGCAAAGAGCACGAGTTTGTGCATTCTAGCTTGATCCAAAGCACCTTAACCTTAACAAAGGTGCGGCACGTGCAATGGAACAATGGTTCACGCACAATGAGCTCGCAACGGGAGCACAAGACATATTTGGTCCTGGCTGTCTTGGCCGTAATAATAGCTGAATAATAGAAGTGGTCGAAGAGCCGACCAGCTCAGCACGCGCGGAGCTTACAAAGAATACAGAAGTGATCGGCAAGCCTTTATTGTTTTCTCGATATTTTCCGTCTCTGTTTCACTATCGCAACACAGCCCGATCTCGCAACTTAGCCGCACGCTCATGATCACGCGGGGAGTCGGAATTTTTGCTTATTCTTTTATTTCTTTCGTCTCTCGTATTTTTGCTTTTATTCTTTCACTCGGCAAGTGAAAAAAACGTTTGAAGGTATTATAGAAAAAAACGGAGCAGGTTACGCATTCGGCGCATTGTTTACGAGATTCTTCGGTGCAACATTATTTTAGTATCCGGTGACCAGAAATCCGATAACAAAAATGTTTTATTGACCGAGCGCGGAAACTGCAGTGTTGTTTCCTTACAGTATATGTATGTTTGTCCCCAAAAACATCACGTTCGTCAAACACTACTAATATTATACAAATTTTGCATTTACCGCCTTCACGATTTTATATCCTTCCCCTTTGGTTGCTTGTAACGCACTATTTATCGATCATCGATTTTCTTGACATATTATGTCGCTTATTATGACGTATTATGCAACGCGTTTCTAAAGTTATTTAATGCTAATGCTCTGAAAGGAACATTTTATTAAGTTAACGGTCATCAAACATCGCAATACCATTTCGGCCAGATATTATTTTTACTCTCGTAAACTTCTTTGATACAGATGAATGCGCTTTGTGGTTATTAAGCCGGACAACCTAAATCGGATACAACAAATCTACCGATGAGAAGAAAATAACATTTTACATTCTCTTGTCAGTATTTTATCGAAAGTCTATAGGATTATTGTTGGTGTTTTAAAATCCGTCGAATATTGACGTTTTAAATTTATTTTGCAAATGTATATATGCTAATTTTTTTATTTTTCTATTGATGTTCATCGTTTATTATGAAATACTGAGCAAATGCGCGCTAATGTATTGTTTTTAATAATATAACGGTTTTGTATATTATATATATATGAATAGCAGAAATTGTTTTCAACCTCTCGTAATAATATTTGTAAATCAAATAGTTGATACGAGTTAATTATGTTTCAATGAAAACCGATAAACTAATCGACACTTCGAGATTCGGCGGTTCAAACGAATTCGTTTAGAAAAAGCGTGGGATATCTCTTAAAGATTCACATAATACTGAAACAAGAGAGCTGCTGCAACGGTAATGATCGGACTAGCGAAACAGTGGTGAACGTAATACGCAATCGTGTAATCCGTACCGTGTCACTTTAGCAACAGTTATTTCACTCATCGAATTATTCACTTATATATTTATATATAAAAATGTTAATACCAGTATGCAGATAAATACGCCACCTCATTTAAGACGGTTTCTTTTTATTTTCATCACTTAATACATGGAACTTTACGCTGTGTGTTCATTTTATTAATTAGCATTTAAAATTTATTCCAGATTTATCATATTTTTTTTCGAAAATACAATAGCTTTAATTAAATGACGTATTGTTGCAAATTCAATTCTTACAATGTCAAGACGCTGAAGTAGATTGTATGTCTCGAGCAACGGTTTAAACTTTGAAATGTAATTTCTTCTAAATTCTTCCATCATAACTTCAACATTTTTCCTTTGTGGTCAGTTACGTTTTCCTTCGAAATTCGTCAAATAAACCGGGCAATGTTAGATTTGTTATGAATTATAGAAAAAGTTTTCTCTCATCTTTAGAACAGACAAAATAAAATAAATGCTTTGAGCAATATTGTAAAATTTCCGCGCCTTAAATATGTTTGAATAAAATTTTTATTATTTGTTGTTTTCAGTTTTAAGTACGATTAAACTTTCATATTTTGTTTGTTCAGTTCAGAGTGAAATTCGAAAACTGAAATGAGTCACTTGAATATTGTATCATTTGAAATCGATTGTTTGCATGACATTTCTATAATTAATTCAATAGAAATTATTGCAGTGCACATTGAGATACTATCGAACTGAAAATCAATTCATTAAAACATCCGATCTCAAGTAGTGCGAGTTACAGAGAAGAGGGTCAAGAGCGTACTATTAGACAACAGCACGTCCTTACAGCGTACTGCAATCAAATTTCATGTTTAAACTCCAGTAATTACAAATTTCATCTTCGATTTGCTAATTGAACTTAGATGTTTAGTGTCATTATTTCAGGAAAAGAAATAGTTTTTATTACTTAACAGTAATTGTATATGATTTTACTATAGAAACGTTTTAATTTAAAAACTTTTATTACGAAAATGTCTACAATGTTCAGAATAAGACTTTATAATTCCACATGAATTATGAATAATCGTAAAAAAGATAATTATATTTATAAAAAGATATTAATATTCGTTTGAAACAAAAATAAAGATTTTCAACAATATTATATATATATTTATGACTTCATATTGTATAAATATATACTGACTGGAATTATATATTGCATAAATTTATGATAAAATCAATATTTTAATTCTCCCCGTTTTTAAGCTCGGCATTGTATTACAAAGTAACGTCGTTTGATAGAAAGACACCTTTAATGTTAATCGGGGTCTAGATAATAAAGGAAAAACGGATAAGGCATACAATTTGTCAGAATTAAGGCTAGAGAAGCATCGTGCTTTTAAATCCGAATTTAATGGGCGCATATACGTTGAGTTTATGAGATGCGGTACAATAAATAATACAATGTATCTACCCACATCACGCAGATCGACCGTCAGTAGAACCATGCCGACTTGTGTCAGACACTAGTCTCTCGCAGATACACCGTTACGTTGAAATCTAAAGCACGAGAAATCCTACACGATATATCGTTCCGGTTATTCGTCATTCTTTAATATTCATGCTCCATTCATATACGCAAGTAAATTTTCTTGCTTTATTTCCTTGTGTCATTTTATTTCTATATAAAGCTGCTTTGCGAATTTTATTGATACGCTTATATATTCATGAATTAAAAGTCAAAAATAATTAAAACAAATTTATACACGTATATATAATGTAGTTTAGATTTTATTTAGTTGCATGGCGTGCATCGTGACATTACAATTTGCTATATTTAAAAGTATAGCTTTTAGGCAAATTTAATATTCTGATGAAATTGCATTTTCTAACCAAAAAAAAAAAAGTAAAAAATATATTAATTTGATGAAAGTTGCAAGAACCGCATAAAATGAAATAAAATCTGTGTAATTTAATTTATTTCTAATAAAAAGTATATATTGAATAATAGGCTCCTTGCAAATAATATCTAAACAAAATCTTTGATTTATTCTCCCCTCCTCATACTTTGGTACTCGTTTTAATATGGATTCATAATGAATTCTTACTGGATTGAAATAAATATAAAAAAAATAACTATTACGTAAGTATATTTGATTGACTTTGCGTTGAAATAACTGCCAATTCCTTATAAACTTGATTTTTAATATTTAATATTTGTTTCTATATAGTTTGACCAATATTGCAATTATACAAGAAACGAGATACTGAAGTCACTGAGTAAATTTAAGATATATTCAGACGTCATTTACAAGCCAAATTGGAGGAAATGACGAGTGCGACACTCGAAGAAGCACCGTAAACGCGCCTTTCTTGTCAGGAGACAAATTGATTTTGAAATGCTACTCGGGCGCTACTGTCTTTCATTCGACAGTTATTCAAATTCCACGCATATCCATTTAGATGGTATGAAATTTCGGACCCGTTTGCATTTCGTCATTTCCAAGCAAGTAATTATGCTCTGTTATTATACCAACTTGTTCGGGTCAAATCTACATATCACAGTAGTAAAACGAAGTGAATAGTCAGTCCTGGCTGTACACATAATAAATAACCAAAACAGACTTCATAAAGTTTTTCTTGAGAGTGTAAAATTATACAATATTTTGGGATTTAAATATACGAGAATGAGTTATAGCGTATAATTATAAATATTATAGATAACCCCATATTATTCGAATATTATCTTTATAACTTTAATTATATTAAAGAAGCGGAATAAACTTTATTAATATGCGTTTCAATCTACACCTTGGGGACCATTTCACGCAATAATAAGATTTATAATTAAAATAAAACCGTTTAATTTATATAGTATTCACAAAATAAACACATGATAAACAACACGAAATTGGTTACATAATTTTGCATTATTACTAGAAATTATAAAACATATATTATACAATTAACATTATAAAAGAAACTATATATTTGAAGTATAAATATTAAAATTTACAAAAATTAATTTTTATTATTTATTAATTTTATTAATTTAACTAAGATTATTTCAATAATTTTTATTTATACTGATTACATATTTGACTAACAATTTATTATCTGTGGCTGAAAGAAACAATATATTTCGTTTTAGTAGAAGTCACTCAATTTACGAATTGAAATTTAAACTTTAAACTTTGGGTGTATGAGTTCACGAAATCCCTTAAAAAATTCACCCAAATTTATTCTTATATATATAAGACATAACCCCAAGTGTCAAATATAAGGTCATATCAATATATTAGTTTTCTAGATGTCTAAATTTAAAGCCACATTCAATTTTGTATTAATGTGCAATACATAAAATGTAGTTTGCGTAAGCCGTCCATATATTAGATTTATTATTAGAAACTAAAATAAAAACATTTGGATAACAATTTTTTATATTTCCTTCATAACATAAATACAGCAAGTTTATATTTACAAAGTATGCACATTTTCAATTTTTTGTGACAATAATCCTGAAAATACTGAAAACATTTTTTGAAACGTTATCCATTATTTAAAAAATATTGATTTTAAATTGATCATTAGTTATTGATAAATCTGTGCCAAATTGATATAAAACATAAATATAATACGTTTTCATGACGTTATTGTAAAATAATTGGTTAAATTAGAAGAAAATATAAGAAGGAGAGAAATAAAACGATTGTCAATTATTTGCTCAAATTTATTAAATAATGCCATCGTTGATAACGAGTCTACAAATTTCTAGGGAATAAATCAAAAAAGTAAAAGAAATGGATGTAACAAAAGAATTGGCAAACGTTGAGGGACTACTGTATTGCATCTTAAACTTTTGACGTCGGTTCTTCGTTAGGAAATCTAAAATTACAAATAATAAAACTTGACTATAAATGCACCGATGTATCACTAAGATTAATTTCAATAATTTGGGGAGAAATATGCGCAAGCTTTCTAAAAGATATCCGATGACATTTTAAGCAAATAATTATTACAATTAAATGAATGACCATGTTTCCTCTGTCTTTTTACAGATTACTTTTGTTTGAATTTTCTCCCCGCACGATAATTTATATCTTACATTATAAATAATTTCTTATAATACGATATTTATAATATTTTATGATATTTTATATAAATGAAAATATATTTTTTGAATCATATAATACATTTAAAATGTAAACAATAATTATAATAATTTTAGCAAAAATATTGTCTCTGAAATTAAAAGTTTTCGTTTATTTTTCTTATATAAACATTAAAAAAAGTTTTAATTATCTATAAATTAATAATTGAGCTCATAATTAAATGTTGAAGGTAAATGATGTAAGAGATTAAGTTTGTTTCGGCTCGATTCAATATTTGCGCAGGTACAGCCAATTGGCATCATTTCATAAAATCATGATCTATATTTGCCGACATACTCTCTGGATTAGATCCCGCTGTGCACATAATTTTCTCAACGTTCGTTAGGTCAACTTAATGTACGTATTATCGATTGTATAGTCGTGCGCATCACATTAGTCAGAATAAACGTACTCTAATATTAGCGGTCACACAAAATTTACACTCATTAGATGTTTTTTAATAAAATTATTAATAATCGATATATTATACAAAAATAATATTTACTACATATCAAAAATCTAATTTATGTTTACTAAATATTTATAAATAAAAAAATGTATCTCTATGTTTTATAAAATTTTGTTTATAAAAGAATACCAATGTATTTATTAAGAACATATAAATGTTCGATATGCATATATTGCAAAATAAATTTAACGCCTAATTTGTGTAGTGTAGACAATCAAATTATAAACTATTAATTTATTTGTATATATTTTAGTGTTATTAGTATATTGTATAATAGGTTATTGAATAGTTAGTAATATTTATTTCCTTAATATTTATTACAAATATGTGATGTAAAATGCCACTTCTTTGGGTTATTTTTGTGAAATCTAATTAAATAAATACCAAATTTTATGTAACAATTGGTAGTATATATAAAGAATGTAATTGTTCACATTAAAAAAGTTAGATTATTATTATATAATAATATTAATTCATAATATAATTTGTTAAATTATCCTAATAGATCAAATTACAAAAAAATAAGTTTTCTTTTTTTTTAATTTATTCTTATAAAATAAATATAATATATCCTCTAAAAATTGGTACTTTTGATTACTAACTTTCAAACAATAATTTTACGTCTGAATACTTGGATAAATTATAAATTTCAATGAATATTTAAATATCGATCATAAAGAAATTTTATATTTAAATATATGTTAACGAAATGTAAATGCAGTTTTTGCTTTGCAAACATCGTTATAAGC
>JABFQC010005458.1:0-11633 GCA_022817085.1 Psilanteris sp. ZL-2020 | reverse complement strand
TAAGAACTGTTTGACTTACATTTATGTTTGGCAACAATGTAAAAATATGATAAATACATAAATTTAAGAAATAATAAGATCTGTAGTCCTGTTTATATTATGAATTTGTGTTATTTGTTATATTTTCGAATTGTTATTCCGTTATCTGTTATTCTGATCACACCAGTAAGAATACAAATACTGTTTACACTGAATTTGTAATAAATATAATTTAAATACAGATATATTTTATGAAAATATGTATACTAATTTGCATTTTAATAATTTAATTTTACTATTATCTAAATACGCAGTTTTAATTTTTTTTTATTGTTTCATAAAACATTACAAAAAATACATTTATTCAATTATTTGCATTATTTTATAGCATTGTCACTTAAATACAAATATAACATGTATAAAAATATATAACTATAATGCTTCCAATAAAAATTAAAACTTCGGATCAAGGAATACTATCGGTAATGTTTATGGGTTTTTCGACATGCGAAATTACTTAACATTTTATAACATATGTTTTTTTACGTAACTGGTGGAATATTTATTCAAACACGTGATACCATTGAAACATCGCATTACTACATTCTTCTCTTTATTATCAGAAGTTGAGTGTGCGCAATGCCCTGAAATACAATTTTATGTATTTACTGTCATAAAAAACTACCTAGCGGGTTTTTTATAACTATATTCATGTAATGTAACCGAACATTTGGTTTTATTATCTTGTGCATCATCTTATACTTATAACACAGTATTACATCAAATTGTTTCTACGTGTTAGACACTACTAATGGAACATAATCATCTTAATAACATTGATTATAATTAGTTTTAAATTAGGTCAATTCGAAAAAAGATTTTTTTATAATTTTATTCTATTATTACATTAAAGTACGTTGCTTTCACATTTAATAGGGAAATTAATTGTTACAATAATTAATGATTGTGCAAAAAATATCTATATATATACATTTTATTTCAGAATAAAAAAGCTAAGTAAATATTAAATCTATGAAAAAACATTAAAATTAACTGCAAATGTTTATTTATTTATTTAAAAATTAATTATTTAAAATTCTTATATTTATATTGTTTAATTATTTGCATAAAATTACATAAACATTGATAATAAATCGAATCCAAAATACAAATTGTTCCGATCTATTTAAAAATATGCTATTTGTAGTAAAATAATTCAATAGTAAGTGTAGGCAATGATTAGTCGCGAAAAATTTCACACTTTATGATTATTTCTAAATATTCGAACTTTAACTTCGAGAACAAAGCGAATACCATTCAGGCAATATACACAAAATGTATATATAAAACGTAATATACGTAGTCTATCTTCAATAAAATATTCTGAATAAAAATTGGAAACAAAAAGTAACCTTCCCAACGTAAATCAACGATAATTTATTATAAACAACGATTCACTTAACGTGGCCTTTCTTTTATTTCCATGAATCGTACGGGTCTGTATGTTTACGGCGGTTATATTTCGTGTTTTGCAATAATGAAACTACAATTGTATCGAAAGTGAATGAACTGTGATACATTATTCATGCTTTTTACATATTTTATGCAGAATTTAATTATATATTTATGCGCTTTTATAATGTGCATTTAAAATTCTAATTCATTTTGAATGAAAATATTAATTACCGTTCTGTCAATAATAAATAGAAAACATTATCCACCATAGAGCGTTAACAAAATAAATTATTTGTTATCAATCATTTCCCTCCCACTATCAAACGTCTTACATTTTAATTTCTTTAAATTGTTTACACATTTTTTGTTATCAACAATACACTTCGTAATAATATACAAACGCGGCTTGTTTGTTTACTCGTTCAATGTCATTCGAGTGAATCCCACGAAACGTCGCCGCAGTTGAGTACCACGTATCCAAACGAGCGTATTTACACTATCGCGTAAATTTTTCATTCGAATATAAGCTCGCGAAATTTGCTGCGTCTGAATTCGCATTAGTTTTGAAATTGTAAAAGCGCGCTGCTTCCTAACGACGCGTCCCACAAAGCAAGACAAAACACGTGCATGCGCGCATGCTCCGATGAATATCGCCGGCGAAAGAAAAAAAAAAGAAAAACAAAAAAACTTATTCGGTCGCGATGAGCGTAAGATACGATCGTTTTGAAAATGGTTGAATGTCCCGTAGGTCGGACCGAACGAACGATTATCCCGTTAATAAACAAGAACAAAATTATAACGAAGTTCAACAAAGGGAGTCGGACGGAACGGAAAATAAAAAACGCGCTGGATGGCAACTGCATTCGGCGAAAGAGAGCCAGAGCCATTGAATGCTGAAGAGCTTTCTCTTCTCCCTGCCGTCGAAAAGATAGAGAAGAAGGCAAAAGATAAGGGTACGGGATAAAAAGGAAAAGGAAAGACGAGAAAGAAAGGCAGAACAAGAGCAAAACGAAGTGACACGAGGCAGCCCTGCAACCTGCGTTCCAGAAAACTGGCCGGCGCAACTTCTGCCCGAGCGTGGCATCGAGTCCGTTGCACTTTCGATTCTGCACTCGCGCGGCCATTGAAGATGCCAAGAGCATGCGCCGTGATTCTTTTTATTCCGGGCATTTTGCGCGATCGTGACGTCACTGTGACGAGGTCCTTCTTCGAGTACTTCGCCGAAGCCAGATTAGTACGCGTCGTGCTTTTATTTTCTCCGCGCCCTTCTTTCGCCTTCTTCTTCTTCTTCTTCTTCATAGTCGTCGTCGTCTTCTCGTTTCCCCTCGTCTTCTGCGCGCTCGCTTCTTGTTCCCTTTTTCCGTTACGAAAGTTCGGCCGCTCTTCCGGCATGACGTTTCGTGCGATGTGGCCCGAAATTGCTTGATGCGATCTTGCCGTGAACTTGCCTCCACTTTTATCAAATTAACCGTGTGACATGAGATATTTTTGAAGAAATTACACCGCTCTTTGCAGCATCATAGAGCGGAATAATTAAAGCGAGTTATTTGCTTGAAAGAGACGCGCAGGGACGGGGGGTAGGAGGGGGGAGTGGAGGGAATTATTAACGCAAAAAAAGGTGTTTAAATTATACGCGTTTGAGTTTACGCGCGTACGTTTCTGGCGAATACACTTTTGGGCGGAAAAACGACGCGACGCGATACGTATTCGAAATAACGATTTTTCGATATAATTTATACGACGCGCAGCGCATAAGATCGAATCCGGGAGTAAGAGAGACGCCTTTATAATTATGTGCATTGCATAATACGTATGCCACATGAATGGGTTTCGAAGTAAACCGAAGTAATAATAACGTATTTTTATGTACAGGGTGTGACAAAAATCGACCGGAATTTAATGTTTCGTTGGCGAAAATAAGATCGAAAGTACGAGGCCGTATTTTCGGAGAATCGATGTTTTAAGAAACGCGTATTGTCGCGCGCGAAGCCGATTGTTCATACTTCGCTTCGGGTGTCAATTAATCGTTTCAAGGGTGAAAATCGCTTTGGAACAAAAGTTACCGAAAGATTACGCGCGCGTTAACGGACACTCGCGCGCAATATCCACTGAATATCAACGTCGGTTCGGCGCTTCGAAATGCAGCGCACGCAAGGCTCGGTTAACACGCTCGCGCGATTAGAATATCGCGTTTGCTTTTTAACGACCGCGGTGGTTTTAATAAACGCCGATGTTGCGCGAATTTTTGCGCCAAATAAATATATGTATTTCACTTACACATTATTTGCTATCGATTTTACGCGTATTCTAATAACCGGACGAATTAATATTATTCACGATATTGCATCCGAGCCAATGGACGCAAGCTGTTACGCTCACGCGATAAAAATATTTGTCTGGCGTGTAGCTCGCGTTAATAAAAAGCAGACGCGCTGTTATTTTCATAAATCTCGGAACGTAAATATAGTTTATTAATTTCCATCACATTTTTTGTAAACAAACACAAAGGATGACATTCAAAGTCGTTTTTGTTTGTTTGTTTTTTGTTTCATCCGCTACGAACGAACTATTTTCCTATCTTAATTAAAATCAAAGCCCTCTTCCATTTTTCGCGTGAAATTAAGCTACGAAAATGTTTGCTCGGGTCATCCAAACTATGACGCGTTTCGGCAATAATATTCCTCGAACAAATTGCACGAAACGACAACCGTTGCCGTGTATTCGCAAAAAATGTCATCCCCCTCCTCACTTCTTATGACACCAGCGTCGAATTTGAAAATCCTCGCGCGCGGCTCTGACCGGTGGCTCGTCGTCGAGCGCGCCGAGCGAGTTGCTAAATTTGAGGAAAGCTTGGCAACATCGCGCAAACTGTATGCCCTTCGCCACCGTTTTTCATGGCTTTGGTTTTATCTTTTTTCTCTCTTTTGCCCCTTCCTCCCTTTCTTTCTCACTGTCTCACTCTCTCTCCGTCTCTCGTCCGCGGAGGATGTTCTCACGTATTATTCTGCATTTCACCGGCCTGCATTTCGCAAAACATTTGACACCGAAGCGAGCGCGGTTCTTTTCAAACGGGCGATCTAAAATTTGAACGCGCCGCGGCTCGCTTCGCATTTTTAAAACGAGCGCTCCAAACTCGTCCTGTTTTCGGATCACTACTTGCTCTCGTCCGGGGACGAAGTTTCGTTCACCTCGCGTAATCCTTTCTGTTTCCTTTTATCCCGTTTTTCGGTTCGCGTCTTCGAACTCGACGGCGTTTTTCACGCAAATTTGACTCGCGATTTTCAGCCTCGACTTTCTATACACTTGATCGCTGTTAACGCTATATGACGGCCGATTACGATCCGGGAAATGTTTTTCAATTTTATTCAGACGAGAATTTGATATTTTCAAAATTTTGCTAATAAAATGGTTTGTATTTTTCAATGTTTAATGATATTTTAATGACAGTTGGCGGTTTTTTTAATTCTTTAATCAATGTAAAAGTTTGGTATTTGACGGTGCAATTTTTGACGCGTTTCAATAATTCTGCTTATAAAATTAAGGCTTCTTTGAAGAATGTATTAACTCAGGAAAATGTTTGTATTTTTATCACACATTTATTAATATAAAATAAATTATACATATATTATTATGAAAAATATATATTCAAATTTAGAAGTTTCAATAAAATAAAAGCATGGTGATTTCGAGTTATTATATATATTATAACCCTTAAATTGGAAATCTTAAATATTATTTAAGACATTTTTTACATTCCAAGATGTGTTTAGTAACTGTGAGTTTGAATAATATTATACTAGGAAAATACACAAAAATATAAAAAACCTAATTATATTACGTAAGAAATACAAAAGCATTTGTTTACTATAAATTAGAATGAAAACACGTTATTGAATAACGTAAACATTAAAAGCTGTCACTATTTTTGCGATACACGTGGCGCGATATGCAATGTAAACAATTAAACTATTAAAACATTCTAAACGGAATTCTACGTGGACAAAAGTCACATCTTCCCCGAAAACGCACACCCCTTGAATAGCGAAAGCTCCACGCACGAGTCTGGAAGGAAAATTAACAAGTTCAGTTAAAAATATTTGAGACAAATATTTGCCGCGATATATAGATACCGTTGAATATGCTTCTCAAACATAAAACAAAGCTCGGCAAAACAAGACTGCGCGCAATCAATAAGAAAGACTCGAAACAAGTATCCGAAGAATTCAAATAACGTGCGTGGAAAATTTGATGATATATTTGCAAATATCGCATAAAGCCATTCACTTTTTGTGTATCTTATTTGAACTTTTCTTATCAGCGCGAACAAAGACGCACGCTTCGGACTGCAGTTAAATAACTTTATAAACACAAAGTTCGATCGCGCGCATGCGCGTGGCACAACTGTACGTTCTTTTTGAGTTGTTTGTTTTTTGTTTTTTGTACTCAAAATTCGTATTCAAAAAGAACATTCTTTGTCCGTTGGTTGCTTAAATAAATGCAATTATAATAATAAATTTTAAAACGTATTGTCCGCGATCTTTTTGCGGCAAACCGAAAATCCTCTCGCCGCGAGTGGACGCCGTTTGGCACGGCTCGACGTCGCGGTCGCGCCGGCGCAATTTTACGCCGCGACAGCTCGTGACTCCACGGCTTTACTTCACGCGCGCCTAACGGGACAGTCGTGTAAAGGATGACGCGATTATTTCTTCAGAACGCGCGGCACCGTGGCATTTTATTTCGCTCGCGAAACTGGCCGCGCTCCTTCGAGCAAAGTTCAACGCGTGCGGCAACCCTCTTTGGAGGGATCCGCAAGCGACTGGGTACGGAAGACCCGTTTTGTACGTTTTGTATTTATTGTATTGCATTTCGGTGTACAGGTCGGCACAAAACTTCGCTCGCCTCTCCCGCAAGATGCACGCGCATTGTTCGCAACATTGCGAATTTCATTCCGGCCGGCCGCTCCCGCCGCGTAATTGCGTATCTCGGCGCTTTTCCCCCGCAACGGCCGAGTCGCCGTCCGCCGCGCGCGTTCGCGCCAATTCGTCTTCTCGTTTTCGGATTAGCTCTTAGCGTCGCGCTAAAACCCGTATCGATTAAATCACGCTTTTCGGGCTTCGCGGCGTTGCGAGTTAGCGCACGCCATGTCGACATTTGTTGCGGGCTATGTGCGACGGTTTAACGATTTTTCGCCGACGCTAATTTCGGTTCGATCGGTAGCGCGATCGGCGCGAACGTAACGCGCCGCGTGGATCAAACCTAAATTTTAGCTGAGAGTTTTGGTTTTTGGTTTCGGTTGTTTTTTTATTGTTCAAAATTCACAATCGCGTTAATTGGCTAACTGCGTGTCGCAATTTTCTTATTTATTTTTGTTGTGTTATTATTCATTATAATTATTCTTATTGTTATTATTATTATTATTATTATTATTATGTTAATACACGCGAAAACTACAATTTGCATTCATAGGCTTTTAATTAGTATCGAATTCACTCGACTGCGACGCAAATTTTCTTGTTTAGTTACTTTGTAATACTTCGTCGAATTACACTAAAGTCGAGTTTATAATTAAAATGAACAAACAAGTGAGCGCTGGTAAGTTTTAGTTCGAAGCTGAATTTCTTATTCCGATGTCGTCGTTCTAAATCTGAAATCTGTTCTAATAGTACACAATGCGTGTTACATAATATAAATATATATCGTATATATATATATAAACATATATATATACACGTATATATGCGTATAGCGTTTCGCTTGCACTTTAGGAAGGCAGTTAACATTTTGCATATTGCCGTACGCATCAGCGGCGAAAAATATTTCGCATTTCTTGAAAACGCGTTCGCAACGTTGCCGTTTATGACGAAACGCGATCACTTTATCCCGGTTTTTGACAGCCTCGTTTCGGCTCGTGTTTGGATTTTTAGTTAAAGCTAATTTAGCGATATACTAATAGCGCGTACGAACCCGCATTTTGCATACAATTTTACTAATAAATATATGCGACGGTTTGATGAAAATTGAATTATTCAACACTGCATTGCATTGTAATATCTCTTTTATGGGTAAATAAAATTAGCTGACATTATGCTAATATGGTATACATTATAATAATTACATTACACGTGTAATTTTGTACTTTTCCGTAAATTGCAGCGTTCGCGTTGCTAACGATTACTAAAAGAAAAATGGTCAATATTTTTGCACGAATTTTCAGCGCGGCGAAATTCATTTGCACCAGTCGCTAATGACTCGCAATTAAAAACCAAGATTTTTGATTATTTAATTGTACTACTTTACGTGTGTTCTTCGTCTTTTAATTATTTTATAACTTTATATTCTGTGAATTATGAATATATATTTTTTATTTCTATATATCATATACATATATATTAAATCGCAGATATTTTAATCAACACAGACAGAAATCAGTGCTGCGAACTATAATATAGTTGATTTAACTTGTTTATAATAGTTGAGTACAAGGAACTAACATTTATAGTTGAATTTATTACATGGCAATGTAGACAAGTTTAGATACCTCAAGGATACTTATAGTTCATAGAACTATTTGATAAAATTCATTCGTATTTATACGAACAATTATTTTATTTGTTTCAACTAAACTATAGTTGATGGTGTTCAAATTAACAATCAAAGAAAATTGTTTCAACTAAAAATTAATTAATTAAACTATATTTTGTAGTTAAAGTCGCGGATGTTTATATTTAAAGTTAAAAAAAGATTATTATTACACTAATCATAGTTACCCAATGATAGGATTTGAACGCACGACCTCACAGTTCCGTACGCGAAGCATTGACCACAAGCTATTGAATTTTCGTGGAAAATAAAGAAATTTGGGTACACGCACAGAAATATTTTGTAGAGACAAACAAATTTTGTTTCATTCAACATAATTTTGTTGTTATTTAACTAAACAAATAGTTTTGTTAGATCAGCAAAATATGATTCAACTTCGATTATTTTGTTGATGTTTTTTATTTGAATCAACACATTAATTTCGTAAAGAAATATTAAACGTTTCAGTAAAAGTGTAAATATTTACGAAATATTTTATTGAACTCGTATATATACTTCACAGACAAATTAACAAAATACATTTAACAAAATAATTTCTTTAATTCAACTAAATCATTTCTGTGCATGTATATTTAACATTAACAAACACTATGTTTATGTGAATTAAATATTAAATCCAATTCAACTAGCTATATATAGTTGAATGAACTATTAAAAGAAATTCAAATAATTTATTGTGTAGTAAAACCATCTACATTTAAAAAATACATCAACTATCTTTGATGTATATTAACAATATGTAATTTGTTCATTCATATGTTTATGAATTGTTTCAGACAAAAATTATAGTTTTATTAACAAATACATGTAACTAGGAAATATAGTTGACCACACACATTTTTTTTTCTGTCAGTGTATATCAACAATTCATTTATAATTATTAAAATTTGTTGACTATCAAAGTAATTGATAAACCAAAATATAACTATAAATTATATATATTAAATATATAATTTTTATTTCACCAGTTATATTCACTTATTATTTTTTATACTTTTTAATCTCAAAATTTTTATTTCGTAATATGGTTAAAAATTTTGAATATCAGGTTTGAGAGGTATGCTATTTATTACCTTACATATATATATATATATGTTTCGTTTACGAAATTTTATACTTATCACATGGTATATGTATATTTCAGTTATTATCACTAATAAAATATAAAATATCACAATCAAAAGGCGTTACCGTTATATATCTGATTTTTAAACTATCGCGATAACAATATGACGACATAAATGTTAAATCCATTATTTTATGAAGTCTGATAAGTCATAGCTTGGAAAATTTAACTTTATATAAAAAAAGTAATTTTATATACACATTAGAAATTTTATTTAATTGAAAATGACTTTCTCTACTCGTATTATTAAATACTTGCATTACATTACTGGAATATTTTATTTAACAATTATAACATTTTTTTTAAATTAATAGAACATTCCAATAAGTTAAATATATACTTGGATTTTGGCATATTATAAATTAGATCTGTTATTGAAACTTTAACTTTAAAGAATTAAAAATTTTTTCGAAATTTATTTGAACAAAATTAATCTGATTAACAGCTGATATTAAACAAAATAAAAATAATTACAAAAATATTTCAAAATACAAAAAATTAGATATATGTATATGTATATTCGTATACTAACATAAAATAAATATAATTTTTTCGAATATAGGATTGTATTAACGTCGGGAGAAACCAAATTAATAATGCGGATTTTGACATTTTCAGTTTCAAACTCTGAAACTATACTTAGCACGTAAACGTACGTCAGTTAGAATTTTTTTTTTATGGGTTGTCATGTTTTTATGATCTCAAAATTAATTGTTAAATGTATAATTATATTAAATTATATAGCACAGAAACATAATAAATTGTTTCAAAACTTAAAAACATTGTTATCTGATAACAATTGAAGATTTATAGAAATAAATTTAAAAATTATACATTGCAGAAAATTGTGTACATTCACATTAATTTAAATTAATTAATATTGTAGACATAAATATATTTAAAATGTAATAATACATTTCGTGTTTCATTATATTTGACAACTCAGTTAAATTAAAGTTTTACAGAACCAGTTTCCGTGCTGAACATCAGTTCTCAATTAAAGCAAAACATTAATTTCATTTTTAATTTAAACATTTTTTATTTCCAGAATGTTTCGAAGTGATTAGCGAATTTTATTTACATGTAATAAAATTAGTATTACGTACGTAAATAACTTCAGATTATATATTATACCGCAAGACATTCAAAAATAATTCCAGCAAATATTTCGAAGTAAATTTTATACCTGTTTACTATATGTCATAAAGTTTACTATATCTTTTGTCAAGTTGAATAATGAAACTGATTTATTCAAATGCTTAGAATTAAAGCAGATCTTTATAGTTGTTATATTGGAATAAATATATATAGTAACATGCTAAACTCCTTAAACTATGAATAACCATATATATTTTAAACTTAGTATATAATGGTTATATATTTCATGGTTATATATAATATAAATAAATACATCCCAGTTTGTCAGCTTATATAAAATAAAATCAAAATGTGTAGTAATTATATTCAATTAAATTATTTATGCTTTTGCATTGGATGTTTTAAATTGTTCTTTATTATCGTCAAAATTGTACTGTTAATTTATAAATATATATGTATATATATATACACGTAATGTACATCAATTTTATGCTAAGTTCGCATGATGAATGACTGTATAATATTATTTCAAAGTATTATAAACTCAGTTCATATTAAATTTCATCGAACAAGAGCGAAACGCAATTTAAAATTTGATAAATGAATAAAGCGATGTTTTGAAATAAGATTCTGTAAGCTTTCGATGCAATCGATAATGGGTCATCGTTCAATGAAATCTCGATTTTTATAAGCTATTGTTTTTCGATTCTGTTTGTCAATGATGAATGCGCGCCGACGAAAAATCCGAAAATTCTTTTCACGAGAAACAGCGATACTTCTATGCACATTAGTTTGCATTCCCGCGCAACACAGATTTAACGTCTGCTCAAGATATCGGCACGAAAGAGCGCGCGATCACGTACGCTATTTGTCATAACTGGCACCCCGCTTAACGCGCTTCCCTCCGATAAAAGTCATTTCAAAATTTAATACTTACATTTTTTCGTTCTCGGCCATTGGCATTCTTATAGCTGCGTCGTAACATAAATTAACCGACCGTTTGCAAATCAAATCCATTACTTTACGCTACTATTATATATATTTACACTTAAATTTAATCCATGCTATGGATTACTGGGACTTATGCTCGAATTTCTGTATATGTCAATATAAATATCACAATTTGGCAATATCAAAAAGTAATAGTGCTAGTTTCATTTTTCGTCGATGCGAGGCAAACCATATATAAATCAAACGTTATAAATATTGTTGCTATTTGACTATTTAATAACGACCACGTACACTGATAAAAATTTCCATTAAAAATTACTGTGCTAAAACAATAATTGTGTACGATGAGTGTCAACAAAGAAAAATTACATTTATAGCACAGTAAAACATATAGGGAAATCGATGCAATGTTTACAATATTTAG
>JABFQC010005457.1:0-11634 GCA_022817085.1 Psilanteris sp. ZL-2020 | reverse complement strand
TGCAACGTTGCGCCAGAGGTAATTGGCGTTTCATTCCAACGGTTTGCCAAGATTGGCATCCAAGGTTGAGCCAAGCTTGGGCCGGTTGTTTAGCATTGGCAGATCACAGATTTTTCTACATGGGTTGCGATCCTGGTTAGTAATTCTGGGATATTCTCCACCGACCAATTACTCAGACCGGTAATGGTTCCCTATCCCAGTCAGGTCTCGCCAATACCGATGAAAAAGGAGAATGGAGGTCAGGTGAAAAATGCGAGCGTAGAAGATTTTTAATTTCTGTGATGGCAATAGAGTTCGCTTCGACATGAGCATCAGTATTCAATTGAGCGTGTTTAACAGCAAAAATAAGAAAATCAAAGATATTATAGAAAAATCTCACATCTACAGATATTTTCTTTGGTACTTATTTTAAATTGTACTTTAAAATTATATTAATCGAAAATTATAAGTATTTGTTAATTATAAATCAATTCTTAAATTAAATCTATTTTTTAATACTAATTAGTAAAGTTTGATGATATTTTTGAGAAACATATATTTTGCCTTTAACATATATAAACATATATATATTGTGTATTTATAATATTTCATAAGTTTAGGTCATACGTGAAATATATTTAATAAAAAATATCAATGAGTGCACAATATATGATAACGTAGAAAAATTGTTAATTAAATTAGGAAAATATTTTGATGTAAGCATTTATTCCGACGAAGATAAAGCCAACATTATTAGAAGCACTTATACTTACATTTAACTCAAAATAAATGTAAAAATATGAACGAGCCATTAATAACAATAGCAGAGGTAATATATCAAATAATTTAATCAAAAGCTACACATACTTATTGTATTAATCATTAATTTTTGTAATTATTAAATACTTAATTTTAAATTTTCTGTTTGTTTTGTTTTGTGACAATATGATTTAATATCTTATTTAAACAACAAAATAAAAAATGTGAGTAATTATTTAATTAATCAAATAATAATTTACAATAATCGTTAATGTTGTAGGCTGGGAAATCTGTAAAAGAACTCGTGACTGCTGATGGGTGTTCTCCAAGAATCGTAATGTATATAATAGAAGAAGCATTCGCAACTGCTTTTATTGTAGCTGATAACGGCGTTAGAATAAAAATTCCTGATCCAACTGTATCAAAAACTATATCAGCACTTTTGGCAGTATACTATGCTTAGGAAACAAGTTACCCAACTGCTTATATGAAAATATTGACCTATTGGATTTCGAAATATTAGATACTCCTATTGAATCGTTTAGAGGAATAAATAAATTTATTAGAGACATAAATCATAATTTATTCGTTAATATTTTTATAAGAAATATATCGATGATCATGTATAAGATACATTTAAATACATTCTTTTTTTTTGTTATTTCATGATTTTGATGTTTCATTTTTATCATTCTTAATAATTATATAATTATTTTAATTTTAATAATAATTATAAGATACTTTAGTGCTTTAGAGTATTATTTATATCAATTTAAATATATGAATATGCATGTTTAAATAAAATACGATACATTAAAAAATTATTTATTTTTTTATATCCTAATATTCCAATACATACCCATTAATATTTTTTATATATATCTATATATATTTCAAATATATTTTTGTGTACATAAGTAGAAAATTTATCCATAAAATTCACTTCTTTTATGGTTTATTAATGTAACATACGTTTCGCTATTTTGTTCAACTTTAAGTACTGGGTATGGAAAAATTAAATTGTCTATTATTATTGCACTTTCAGTTACATTAACAGACATTTCAAGAGAATAAGCATTTAACTTCTCATGAAAATTTCTAATGTGCAAACTTCTATATACAATAAGAATTTGATCATGTATAGAAAAAATTTCTTTAATAACACCAAATTCAGGAAGATAATCATCATCACAAAGAATTAAAATAATGTCTTTTGATTGATATGTAAATCCATAACGATGCACTTTAGAAGATCTTATTACTGTAGTGTGTATATCAACACTTTGTTGAAAAATTTACAATATGATTTTATAATTGGGTAAATTCCCTAATAAGACTGTATCACCGTATACTACATGATTACCCTCATAAAGAAATTTTCCTGTAGTGCCTAGAATATTGGAAAGATGGATACAAATTTTAGCTTGATGTCTGTAAAGTAATATATAAACAAAATTTCTAAAACTTCGTACTACAGATACAAGAGATTTAAAATATTGGTGCTTCCCTTCAAATCTAAAACAAGATGGTTGTCGAGCTGGTCCAAACAATTTTATGTAACGAGGTATATGTATAAGAAAGTGAAACTTTGGCACTATTTTATTTGGATATAAATTACAGAAATGTATAATAAACATCTCAATCATCAACAATAATAAATCCACTAATTCTTCATGAATTTCATATGACAAGCAAGTATTTAAAATTTGTAATAATAAAGTATGATAACAGATATATTCCGAAATATGTACATTATCAATCCATTCACTTATTAGAAATGGTAAGCAATGAGCAAAACAGATAATTTGTTCAGCAGTTTGGCGTAAATTCCCAGTTTCGGTGATATTTTCATATATTAAAAGTCCTGGTTTGTCAGCTTTAAATATATTAAAATCAAATGAGAAATTCGTTCATTAATATCATCAATTGTAAACAAATTAGCAACAATTATGCAGTGATAAAGCAGTTGTTTAATTTCGATACTAACAACACCTTCAACTAATACATGCATTGTATCTTGTGGCAAGCATATAGTAATATCTAAATAAGGTATTTCTAATAGTGGGCTATTTGAATTGACCCCATATCTTCGTTTCCAAAAATTAATAACTTTATTTGAAACATTATATTCATTAACATCTTGAATATTCCGCTTATGAGATTTTTCATTTCTTAAAACAAAACTACTCTCTTTAAAACTTAGTTTCCAGTCATTCTGAGTTGCAAGACAGGTTCGACATGGTCGATAAGCAGCAACGGATTGTTTAAATCCTCCAATTTCTGATAAAGCTGGTGTATCTCCTACACAAAATAAAACACTACCCTTAAAATTTAAATTTTCTTCATTTATAAGAATATTTATTCCAACAGTTTGTAATAAGTTAATATCTTCAATGAAGGTTTTAAAATACTGTTCATTCCATGTCTTTAAATGTGATGATTTAACACACGCTAGTATATTAATTGCATTTTCAGTAGATCTAAATTGTGGCCATATATTCCCAATAGTCCAATAAAAAAAATATAATTTATGTTTTTTATTACTCATTCCTATTGGATTGGTTATTAATACCTCATCAAGATAAAGAATAATTGCTAATGCATTTTTATTTTCTCGAAAAAAAAAGCATTTTCTTTATAAATTGAACCATCTAAAACAGTTTTATATATATCTTCTTCTTGTACTATTTGGTTTTGAATATTGAAACGCACTTCATCATTTTTTAATAAATTTGTTAAACTTTCCAAAAATGGAACTATGTAACCATTATCTTCGATAGAAATTAAATCTAAATGTGAATGTTGCTTGCTTCTAATCCATTTGTCAGAATATCCATCAACAATTACTTTTTTAGGAAAAACCATACAATATTTTTCAATAAATATTTTGTCTAGTAAATATTTACTGTTAACAGAAGATAATAATTCAGATGGATTAAGCATATTTGCGATTTGTTCAATAATATTATAATTAATGTTATTTAATGGTACATTAATATTTTTATAATATATTCAATAAATATTATTTATAACGGACATTAGTTAATACGTAGTATATTCGTATAATATTCAAATAATATTAACAAATATTCAATGTATATTATTTTAATATTATAACTTTATAAAATTAATATTCGTAGAATATTCGAGAAATATTATTCCCTTATAGGGGTATTGTTCGCATTAATTCTCCCATGATGCAAGCATTAATGCTCGATTAATGCTTGTGAAATAAAAATAAATCAAAATTAAATTCTCGAAGATCGAACGCATGACTTCCAGATTATTATTCAAAGCTCGGAACCACTTGGCTAAAGCGACTATATGAACAATAGAGTTTCAACGATGACAAGCACAGCGGTACATTTTAAATTTATGACTATTATTTTATTTTAGCATGCATTAATAGACCATTAATACTAGCTTAATGCTAACAGATTACCACCATAATGCTAACAATTAGTTCTAACATAATGTTCACATCACCACAACAGATGTGTCAGAGTATTGGTCGCAAATAATTGGCATTAATGATGCATTAATGTAAACATTTTGTTAGCATTATGCTTTCATTGATAAACTTTGACTGCTAATGCTAACATAATCTAGCATTATGCGAGCATTATTTTCCGTACATTAAATGGCAGTATAATGCTCAAGCATTAAATGTTATCTAGGTCTATTTACAAGATTTTCTTGTTTTGTATACAAAATGTAATTTAAATTAGATTATTATAACTTAAATTGGAATACTGGCTTTAAAATTAATTGTCACAACATTTTGATTGGTTAGTCAACTTATTTTTTAGGAATTCATAATTTGATTTGGTTTCTATTGTGAAGAACGGCCATGTTGTGTCATGCATTCTCAGATTTTATAATACATAGCAACTCTCAAGTTTTATTCTTATTATTCTAAGAAACTAAATAGACATTTACTTTGAAATTTTGATATATTTTGTCTAGTGATTCAATTTGTAGTATATTAGTTTTTTGTTAACATCTATTGTACAGTTTTTTTGTTAATTTAAAATAATAATGATAGCAATCAGGTCCTTCCATAAGGCTAACGTTAATTTTCGTACACTGAGAAAAATTTCTATTAAAAATTACCGTGCCAAAACAGTACTTTGATGCGATGTTTGTAAACAAAGAATAATTACCGTTAAAGCGCAATGAAAATACTGGGAAATCGAAGTAACCCTAATAACACGCAATATACCAGTAAAATTATAATAATATTACAGAAATATTATACAATATACTTTTAATATTATAAGAATGTTAGGAAACATTATAGTAACATTGCAGCAATATTGTGTGAAATCTTATGTCCTCTGGAAGTAATATTACATTATCATTTTAGAAATATTACAACAAAATTAATGAAATGTTATAATTACTATCTATATTAAAAAAATAACACGCGTTGTTGAAACTACAAAAATATTTATTATGTTGACGCATTGTTTTTACGTTATATATTTTCTTTCGAAAAACTTCCATATTCATATACTAGAACAGCCAAGATTTGAACCAGCGTCTCTAAGTTAAAAGAGTGAACCCTAACCACTAAGCCACCACCACATTTAATATTTTATTCTTTAAAAGACTTTTTGAATAATATACTTGTAATATTACTTTAGACGGACACTAGAACGTTACAGTAACATTATATGAATGTTACCTATAACTTTACAATAACATTAAAGAAATATTATATAATATTAAGTAATATTATGTGCTTATAGGGTAATGTTTACGACATTTATGAGTAACTTTTACGTGTTGACAAACATCTCATCAGAATACTGTTCCCTGAAAACTTTCGTTAATTTAAAATTATAACGAAATTATGAACATACATTTAAATTAAGGCGTGTCGCACGTGCTCATGGATTTAATGCAAATAGTGGATTTTATAGTTTATATTATTTCTTAGGAGATTATTTTATACTCTTTTATACTCAGTACTACATTAAAAACAATGTTTTAAGTAGGATTATGTTTCTCCTTTTATTCAAAATTAAATCAAAATCGAAAGACATAAATTTATATGGTAATACAGACATAAAAGGTATTTAATTTATTAAAATTATTGTTATTGATTATCAGTTATACACCAATATATTCTTCAGTTATTCAATTAAGTTTCAATTTTAATTGTTTTTCGCCAATTCAGTGTTTTTTGAATTACATAATTTATAGCGTAGAATATTATAAGTTATACGCATTAAATATATTTTCATGAGATTTTTAATTAAAGCAAATTACAAGAAGTTTGTAAATAAATTTAATTATAAATGAATTTACATAAATAAAGTTAAATTGAATAGCCACAGAAGAAATATTAGTATATTGTTAATTGTTAATAATATATATTGTGCGCATGAAATTCGTGTAAAAACGCGGACACACTTTAACATTAATTTAGCATAAATCCTTAGCAAGGACGTGTTTTCAGGACTTTGCCGCAGTAATTTTTTATAGAAATTTTTCTCAGTGCATTTTTAAAATCAAATAACTTTACTTCTAGGTGGTCAATATTTCTAAAATTTTGTACAATTATAGGCAATTATTCATATTGTAATTGAGTGAAATTTCAAACAAATGCTATTGTTTTTCATTTTTCATTAGTACTGCCTTAAAACGTCAAGTAATCACGCGTAATGCGGCATTGCAGTTTTGCACCCGACCCGCCACTTTTTCATCTCGAACAAGAAAGAACAATCGGTACGTTTTCTTATTCAACGCGGAAAGATGTTTGAGGCGTGAAAAAGTGATCTCGCGTTTTCACAGATCAGCACATCTTTCATGAGGAGAGAAGAGCATCCGAGGATCACGATGTGTCGTTAAGGTGAAAGGGTATCTGATGCGCGTCTCTGGATTCCTCTTCTTGTATCAATGTCTACCACTACTCGAAAATGTTTAAGTGTTGGCAAACACATACCACATCGTTAAAAATGCATTGAAACGCATTTTCTGTAGCCGCAGGGAACTCCATTTGCAAATGGACCTATGCATCACCGGAGAAAACAACATTATATATATATATATATACATATATAAAAATATATACCGATGGTATATAGAATATTTTTAAGTACCCTTTTTTAGCTATATTCGTGCGTATTGCATTGTTTATTGCATGAATGAAGGAATTACAAAAGTGACCGAGTGATTTTACGAATGTAATTCGTTTTATAAATACAGTGCGATACATTTGTGATGTATGTAACAATTCTATATATGATAGAAATAATTTAATATTGGTGCGAAGCAGTGTAATATTATAATGTATTATAAGATTTATGTAATTTATAATATAGTTAAATAAATACGTAAATATGAATTAATGTTTCTGGGAATAATATTAAGTAAGGTATTTAATTTATACTTGAAGATAAGAAAGATAATAATAAAAAAGTAAAATTAATTATTATGAATGTTGGAAAATCAAATTATTCTCCATTAATTTATGACATAAAATTTTAGATGATATTAATTTTATAAAAGCATGCAATTTTGTTTAGACGTTTAAAGACGAATATCCTGTTGCTTGATATATTTTTATTAAAAAATTAGTAATTAGAACTTTGTATTATTAATCTCATATTTTATACTATAACAAATGCGGTTTATCATATGTTATCAATCAATTTCTTATTTTTATTCATTTTTGGATTCTTTATTAAATGGTATTAATTATTAATGTATGAAGTACTCAGGTTTAAAACACGTAATTTTTTGATATTTTAAAGCTACAATGAACGTGGTTCTCTAAGCGAGTTTGACAGATATTGCAGATTTTGATATATTTTTTAATTATAATAATTACTATTTGATATTTATCCAGGATACACTCTCATTTTAGAAGAATGTTATTGCATAGTAAAAGTAAATATTTATATTCAATTGTTAACGTGGAAACACAAGTCGTTTTTAGGGCTTGTGTTATCACGTAAACAATTTTATTTAAAAATTAACATTTTTTGTGTACAAATAATCTCCCATATTTAAAAAATAGTATAAAGTATTTCAAACTATTTTTTTCTCTCATTAACGTCTGTATTAATGTTTTAATAATAAGTTATTATATGTTATTAGATTTATCTGAAGAGGACCTACAATAAGGTCGAAACGTTATAAATAAATAACTTTGAAAAAGAAAGATAAAAGTGTCTGTTTAATACGGTCGTAAAAACACTTATTATTTCAAACTATGTTATTTTGCATTATTATAATGAGAAACACTAAATAACCCCGTTACAATAGACTTAGAGAACCCCCTTAAATGAATTTAAGATTAAATGCATCTTCTATAATTTAATTTCTAAGGAATTTAAACTGAAGATACGATTTTTCTAATGGAATGTTGATACCGATTTTTCGATAAAATGCGTACTTGACATCCCGGTAAAAAAAGTGGTTAAATGTAATAAAAAGTGATAAAAGATTTATTAAGTTGATTAAAATTTATTAAAAATGATTTGCCTTGAACTCACTGAATTATATTCAATCACTTTTTGTGTATTTAACTGTCTATAATTTCATCAATACCTGCAAACTTATTAAATATAATTCTGACTAAAATTGTTGAATCACTTCTTATTTCTTAAAAGTGATGTAGACAAATTTCATTTAACCCCAAATTTAGTAGCAATAAGAAGTGATGAAAAATTATGACAAATTTGCTCAGTGAATTACTGATTTGAAGAACGTTAATTCAAATGTGAGTCTTTGTATTATTTTTTAATTACTATTTATCACTTATTTTTTACAGGGATGACAAGTTTTGTATCTTTGTCTTTGTTACAGCAACATTCAGTTCCCTGTTAAAAAATACTAATAAATACTAATAGACCTAATAATCCTATTAGATTTTATACGGCTTTTGGCCAAGGAAATTGTATGAATACATTAGTTTGCTTATTTCTTATTGATACAAATAAGACTTCCTATTAGTATTTTTAAAATCGTGTCTGGAAATACTATAATTTTTATTTGGAACTATTAGTTTTTATGAGTATTTGAGTCCTGATTTTAAGTAGTCCCAGTTAGATTGCACGAGCACGGCCAGACTATCTCGATCACCAGGAAAGGTCACTAATTTTCTGCCCCGAAACACCACCCAGAGTGTGGTGGACTCAGTCCCAGACCTTGGGCAGAAAATATATTGCAAGAAACGTGTCCAAACCCGATCGGGAAACTATTGAAGAAGCAGACGCATTCGCGTGTGCTGTAATGGTGGAAAATTTCCAATAGAATCGTAAAATTATGCAGAGTACAACAAAAAACTAACGATTTAGTTACTAAAATTGAAAAAATTTAAACTCCTCCAGTAATAGTGGAAGCAAATATTAAAAATTATAACAATTTTATTAAGAATTAAAAAATTTAATAATATTACATTAGTACTTATTATATTTAAATTATGTAAAAATAATATTACCTTAATATTATTGAATATCCTGCGTCATAGGCACCATAAATTACTAATAAATTGCAGACCCATTAGTTTATTAAATAACTTTTGCAAAATATTATAGTAGCATTCATTCTCAATAGAAACAGAAACACATGTTAGCCTCAGTTAGTATATCTCCAATTTGGCTTTGGAAAAAGAAAATCCACAACACAGCAATTATTTAGTCAACAAAAAATAAAACAAACATAAAATAAGTCAACAAAAATATATATTTAAATATCAGTAAATGATGGCATTATCTTAATTGAAAAAATACTCTAAATAGGTGAGAAAAACTTACACAAGTACACTAAAAAATAATTTCAAAAACTGGAAAATTAAAATTAATAAAAATAAAACCAAAGTAGTCTTATATTATAATGAATATTAATATAATTAAATTAATATGTTATTGTATGAATTTAAAAATTATAATAAAGTGATTTTTAAAGCTAAAAACTATACTTGAAACGATTTTTAATTAATTTGATTATTATATAATAGAATAAGAAACCAGTGAAAACCACACTCTAAATATCTTTTATATTATTTTTATTTATACGAAATAGTCAATTCAAGAAACCGTTTTACAAAATTCAATGTACAAATTTAAAAGAGATATATTATTTTAACATAAAAATACAGCAAATCTTGCATAAGTTGTCATGCTGTGTTTCGAGAATAACTGTGGACACTTTGTAGAGTTACGTTATTAGATGAGCATTATCCGTTGGGAAATTCAGAGATGAGATCTGCAATGAGTACTTCAACTAAATTTAACAACTGTAGGTCGGTCCGCATCATCACTACGATAATTAATAGTATTCCCTTTAGACAGAACTGCTATGAAAGGAGTTGAGTTAAATCTCTATTTTGCACTCTATTCATAAAATTGAGCCCTAGAACAAATATAAAAATTGTTGCAATAGCATATTATATATACACAACTGTTTTTTATAATCAAGCCTATCCAATTATAGTATTCTTAATAATGACAGTTTTAAATAATTAGAATATAAAACATATACAAACCTTATAGAATTACATTTTTCATTTGTAATAGAAGAAAAACATGCATCTTCTTTGCTACTATCTCTTTGTATTGTTTAGTCCAAGGACCATTATTGAGATCCAATATTTCTTGTGCACGTTCCAGATATACCATAGTTTTATATGAAGTGCTTCTATAATAAAGTTTATTTTTTAAAATTAATACAAAAAACATACATTCAAACGTACAAACAATACATTCACATAAAATGTTAGATTCAAGTTAAGCAAACAATTAAAATGAAAGAAAAGTATACATTTTAAATAAATACCTTATATATTTCAAAAATATATTATATTCATATATATTAAAACAAATAAAATGCAACTTACTTGGTGATTGCGGCATTGAAATCTATTTCATTTTTTAAATACTGAATATAAATATCTGTAATTTTATCAAGTTCAAAAACAATTTCCATACCATCTTCTCCAAATCTTTCTTTGATTATTTCTAAACTTTTTTCTAAATATTCAACTGATTCTAAGTACTGCCCTGTAATGTAATAATGTGTATATATATATATACTATAAAAAATAATTATTCTAATTAATACTCAATTTTAATTTATAAACTAACTAGATGTGGCATGAATTTTCCCAATTATATCAAAATTTTGTGCTAAGATTTTATTATGTTTGTAAAATATATTTTCCCTGATGGTTAAACTCCTTTTCGCCATATCTAATGCTTCATCTAATTTGTTAGCTTCTAAAAAACTCTTTGCTGCTTTGAACAACTGTTCTGCTTCTCTTAAATTAGATTCATATTCAATTACAGAAGTGTTTCCACAATCCAAGCATTTCAAATATTTTGCACAATATGCACCATTACATTTTAAACATTTGAAAGAATTAAAACGATCCTACACACAGAACATAAAACGAATATGATATAGCAATGTATTAAAAACAATTAATTCAATTATATAATTAAGAAATTGATTAATAAATTAATATTATACATTTTAAATCTGTATTTTATTTATAACTAATGTAATTTATTTTTGTTATAAACAAATATAATAGGAAGTTTTGTACCAAAAAATGTTCGTATTTATTATCTATGCAAGGTAGACATTTGCATTTAAAATAATATTGATTTTTTAAACTTTCTTGTCTTTCCTTTCTAGGCATTCGTCGATAATGAGGACCTATAACAGTATGTAGCATATAAGATAATATTGTCTAAAATCTACATCAGTACAATATTAATACATATTCACAATCCATAGCAATTAAAAACCTCGTCATCTTATAAAATATCTCTTGTAGCTTTAATAATCGAATATTGATCTTTAAAAATAAAAACAATATATTGATAGGTTAATAAAGTATGTGACAAATATCTTATTAAATAATCTTGTATACCATTAACC
>JABFQC010005456.1:0-11635 GCA_022817085.1 Psilanteris sp. ZL-2020 | reverse complement strand
TAATTATATCATGATATGTAATTTATATAAACTTGAAATACTGATTATTTAATTGTATTATATAAAAATAGAAATACTACAAAAACTAATTTAAACATTCCAACAACTTATGGAATAATTGTTTAAACAATTTTTTAATGAAATACCTTTTATAATTAATTCCTTATAACAACGTGTGATATGCTAAATACAAATATACATAAAATATTTTCCTGTTCCATTTTTAAATTATATTTAAAAATTTTGTCAGTCGAAAAATAAATGTTATCAAATGATATTGAAATGTAAACTATATAACGTTAAAGTTATTCGCTTTGGTACAATGCTAGAAACTGATCAAATAAAATATGCTGTTTTCAGGTTTATAAATTTAATATTATAATATGTATCAAAATAATTCAAATATATACATATCTATGAACAACTGTTCGGTTTCGGAAAAAATTATATCATTTAACATAATCTATTAATGAAAAATTAATGTAATATTAAGTGGATAAGCTGAGATAGAACACGGTGAAATATAAATTCTCATAAATTGTACACTTTTTACTTTACCGTCGATAAACGATGTTGGATTAACATTATGGCAATAAATCTCGGATCGATGTTAATAACTATTATATGGTTTACGATATTATTGCAACATTATATCGACTAAAATTGCCTATATATGAGTGAAATAAACAATGGCAAACTCTTAATGTTTACATAAATCCTGTAATAAAAACCATTTGAAAATATCTATAAATGACATTTCACTTTAATTATAGTTTTCGTTTAAAAAATAAAGAAAAGAAAAGAAAAGGAAATTAATTTATAATTAAATATATTATAAGTCCAAATTATACGGACATCTTATATTTGAATATAATGTGTATACCATCTACATTTCAATTGAAAATAATTAATTAAAATAGTATACATGCGTCAAAATGAACAGCTTGATCAAAGACATTTTTTATACATGTATTTTTACTGTTTAGAAATGGAACCAACAATGAATCTGACTCGTCTCATCAAGGATCCGCAAATTTATATCTCGCAAAATTTATTTGATGAAGCGTGAATTGTTCAGAGCTCTTAAAAACTTCGCTCGCTTTCATTACTGTAATGAGAAATAACTTTGACCTACTTTGCAACTTTAAAGTTAATACGATGTTGAATTTGTGATAAATGCGATAAAATATCGTTGCAGAGAAGAGCAATATCAGAAAAAGGTATACTGTCTCCAACAAATATGTTTGTTGATCGTGATTCATTTTTTGCTGTATCGACGTTGACTGCAGTCCATCGTACCAATTAGAAGTCTTATTCAGGCAATTCAGGCAAAATTTCGACATGTAAACCATCTGTAATATAGTACGTATTAAACAAATCTAAATATCACAATTGAACGCAGCAAATATACAGACGATATTGTGTCAGTGGATCGTCGAATATATGTTTTTAGTTTTGTATTTTATTACTTATTGTTATCTTACTTACATGAATGTACTGGTCTTAATTTATTATGAATGCACATCGTTTATAAATATTATATGTAAAAAAACTTCTTTACGATAATGTTTAATTAACCATAAGGTAAAATTAAATAACAGAATATCGTATAATTATACACTGAAAAAAATATTAATATAAAATTTACTATATTTATAACGATTGCAGGATACAATTGTATCCATAACAAATATATTCTTATCTATATAATAGATATTATTATTTATAGAATGTTAATTATATTTAAAAAAAAATATTTTAGGGAGCAAACGATCCTACGATTACTGAATTTTTTCTTTCAGTGTATATTATGAAAAGTTGTATACGTTTTTTATCCTCGAAATAATAAATTTATTTAAAATATACAAATATTACATTTTTGAGTACATACTGTGGAGCTTAAAGAACTTATATATACCGGGTCTATTTCAAATTCCATAATATTCAAATTTCCTAACAATGCCAAGTATATCTATAACTTTTTATGTTGTGAATATAGATATACTTGTCATTGGTATGAAATTTGAATATATTATGAAATTTGAAATACATCCCATATACCCCATATACCGTATTGATATATATAACTTTGGCACATTAACAAGAAATTTATATTAATTTTGTTTATTTAATTATAAGATTTATTTATGTTACTTATATAGGTTAGAATTATTATAATAATAACAAATAATAATAATGTCAAAAAATGTTTTGCCCAACAACAGCTGAATGTCTATTAATAATGTTAATATAATTTATCGAAGTATAACTATTAATATCCCGATAAGTCGCTTTTAATACTAATATTCAAGATTGATAATCCGGGGTTTGCCAATGTTATTATCGAAGAAGTTCATAAAATTGATTACATATTTTTATGAAATCAAAGGACCATGATAATAACCATTTATATAATACTATCCAATATACATCTAACTATATATATATATATATATATATATACAGATGGATATATTTTTAATCAATTCTAAATCAAAATGAATACATTTTTGCGAGGAAATCCTATACAAATCATAAAATAGATATTTCGAGAGTATGTGAGAAATTGTTAAGCATAGTTAAGTTACTAATAGAGCGATATCCTTCATTACATTGTGAGCTTTGTAGCAGCATTTCTGTGGTTTTAACAACATTCCTGAGGATTCTTTTCATTTGCTGCAAATATTCATTGGTCAAAAGTTTTCAAGATTTTGAAAGTTGGATATAAGATTATTAAATTCCACTACTTTTTGCTCTACAAATGCCTTTGTCTTTATGTTACTCTTATTCTCGTAATATTATGGCGATCAATAAGGCATATTTATACGTAAAATGGATAATACTCGAGTTGTTGTGCTCCCCGAAAGGTGGGAGGGGGGGAAGGTTGACACATAATAATATCGTGGATTTTTGTGTAGAATACTACGTGAAATTCTAAATATTGTTCATGTATAAAACTCACCTTTTAAGGGAGAAGGGAGGGGGGTAGTAATTCTGGACAATTACTAAAATTTGTTATTATTCAGAAAATAAGAAAGTATTCCCACATTCGGAACACATTGCTTATTTCAACTCAAGTATAATATTGTATCATAACATCATTTGTTACAGTCAGGGTTACAACTGACTGATAATGCAGAAATTTAATAAAATATGAAACTATATTTGTTCTTTTACTAAAACGTTCATAATAAGGTACTTAAATACGTCGCTGAAAAGCATACACATTTCATCAAATAAATAAGAAATCAAGAAAATTGTTAACACGTTATTTAAAATTGCGTCCAAAAAATGAGAAAGAAGTTTTTTTATATTCCAATTGTAAATTTTACATTAAAATCTGTGATTGAGGTAATCTAGTAAATTTCAGAATTTTATTTTCGACATAAATACCTCTTTTAGTAAAGGTGAGTACTCTAATTCCAAATTCTTTTTTACAAATTCTTTATACCTATGGCTATTAATAGTACCTTTATTACTGTAAAATGTGTTTATTTATTTATGTTTTATTAATATATTATTATATTTATACTTCCTATTACTGTGCAATAAAAACTAATAATATTATTGTTATTTTAATTAAAAGCAAAACAAATTATTTTTTTACTAATGTGTAAATTTTATTTTACAGGAAACAACACACTGTCGATATTGTATATTGTATATAATTAATACAAAAGAAATATTAATAAAAAATTTAAATGATAACTTGACAACAAACGTGCAAATAACATGAACTGTACCTATAATATAGCGATTGTTATTAATATTATTAAATTTACTTATTATAATTATATCGATTACTATGCATTTGCACAAATATCTACATATTATCATATCCATCTGTAACATTTATTACATTTTTTCCCAGTTTTAATTTCGATGTACTTTTAAAATTTATGCTTCAATACATTTACTGAATTTTAAATTTTATTATTTGTTAATCAAATATACTTATTCATATCATAATTTATGTATAATATTAAAAACATCTTTTTTATTTTATAAGAATTATTAAGTTTAAGGGTAACTACTTGAATAGTCTTCAATTATGATATATTTACAAGCAATGTTAAATAACTCAGAATTTTTTCATTTAAATATATAATCATTACACAATCGAATTATATTCTATTTACCATAATATTTACTATATACTGTACTATACTATATATTTACTATAATTTACTATAATATAACAGCTGAATAATGTATAGTAATAAAAAAATTAAAATTTTTATAAATTTAAATATATTTAAAAGGTTGCATTGAAGTTACAATATACATATTATTATTCGTTACTACAAATTAACAGAAATGACTGAAACCAAAAGTGACAAAAGCTTAATCACAGAGTTTCAAAGGTTAATGGTCTTCTTCGTGACATTAATTATAAGTCTAAATATACAGTTTCTGTAACAGAAACAGCTTATTGTTTTCGATGCGATGTGATTTCTATTCATGAATACATGTTCGACAAACGTATGTTTATTTCCTATTCATCTATGCTAATCAGCATTGGTGAAACTTGGATATACTTATTTGAACAAATACGTTAGGACACATTACCAAAATATAACCAAGCTTTATTAATTAAGGTATATATTTGCGCATAAGTATGCGAATAATATATAATAATAATATTAATTATAATTCAAATAAAAATAACTCTTATTTCATATTACATACTTTTTTATACACTCAGAGAAAAAATAGTATATTTATAGTAAATTTCACTGACTATTAAGTAACTTAGACCATAACTCATTTCAATTGGTTTTTTCAATTGAATTTTTCAATTGTTTTAGTTAAAAACGTCAGTTTTGGCATTACAATTTCAAATAGATTCAAATTTCAAAAGTTATTTTGACCTAATCTGAATCTCACAGTATAATTTAACTGAATTTGACGGTTATGATACTGATTTAACTTTACTTTACAGTGGATTTAACTGCATTTTTTTTAATGTAGACGTGTATACACTGTTAAAAAACATATAATTCATGTGTCTTAATTAAGACACAAAACGACTTAATTACGCCTAAGTGTCTTAATCTAATGCAAAATATTTTGTATTAAGACAGCTAGTGACTTAAATAAGTTACTATGAGTCTTAAAATCGTGACATCTAAGACACCTTTTTTTAACAGTGTATACGGAGAAGACATTCATTATAGTTTGAATGTCTTAAATTAATGTCTGAAAATATTATAGAAGCAATCTAAATGTATAAAATTATTATTTCTGATCATTTTTTGAGTAATATAATATAGTAAAGAATATTTATATATATTTATGTACGTATATATATATATTTTTTTTTATTTTTTCACTAGATATAACAATAAAATATTTATAAAAAAACGAAATTACTATAAATATATATGTCTTAAGAACTAAAAAATGTAAAAATTGTATACTAATCAGATAATTATCGTAAAAATAAACAATTTTTCTTTGCTATGAAACACTATTAACTAACGCATTTCAAATCCACATAACTGAGTGAAAAATTAGAAAAATATCTATCATAATATATTTTTTTCATTTACATTATTATAAAAGCTATAAACTGTAAAGACATTCTTTTATTTTAGATTTTTAATTAATTTTTAATTCATACTATATTATATAAGGTTATAATTAGGTCGTTAATTGTAACATTTCAGCAATTCCATTTCAGGAATTAACAATTCGTTTTTAAAAACAGCAGATATCTGAATATGATAAAAATATTATTTGATTTTGATTATTGTTTGATTATTATAAAATTAAAAATCTGAAGACTTCAAATTGAAAAATTAATTGTATAACTAATTTATAAACCAACTAAAAATTGTACGATAAGACAAAAGAACTTAATTGGTTTTTCTTAAACTAACCATTTTTTACTACTAGTATTGTAGTTTTTAATGAACTGAGCATACTCTTTTCGTTATTACAGTCACTTGTACAAATTCTGTTTAATATAAACATAATATTTATATATAAATATATTATTATAAATATATATATATAATATTTATTTATAATTATTACAAAAACAAACATGACGTTTAAAAAATTGCAACAATAATTTAATGCATTTTAATATAATGTAATAAACAAGACAATCGAGATAACACATATGATGAACATGAATTATTTAGCATTATCTAATAAATTGGACTTATCGATATTGATCAGTTAATTTGTATTCAAGTAAAATTATTAATTTCAAGTTAATTATTCTAATCATTAGTTAGTAGTATTGTAATATATATGTATATATATGTATATATAATGTAAACTTTTATCGTTGTGCAACGCCGATAAAGGGTACTGAGTTGAAAACTTTAGTTTCACATTTAAATTATAATACAAAGGGTTAATATTGTGCATGTCAAGCAATGTGTATGTGGTACATTCCACATCGAAAATCAAAGTAGTTTTAAACTTTCAATACTTTTATCTATATTATGTTATTAGTTTATTTTTCCACAAAGAAGAAAATGTTAATAAACATGGTATAAAAAGACTGTAAGGTACAAATAATTTTTTAAATATTCCTAAATTGAAAAACATGAAATTGATTTTTAAAATATTAAAGCAATTTTATGTAAGTAGCATAAAACGAGAGTTGAATTAAATTTTAATTTCTCGTTGTATTTCAATAATAATATTTAGTTATTTTCAAAATACTAAATATGTTTCTTTCATCGATGCATGAATATTTAATTTGGATATATTAATTGAACATAGTAAAATGTATATATATACATATATTTTCTTACCCTAGAGTATAGGTATACCTTCTCATACTCTATCCATATCTTAAACTCAAAATATTTATTATTTAAAAAAAAAGTATGTCAAGATTAGTTAAGTCATAATAGGAAAATTATTTTTCCCAGGCTACAATGGTTATTTTAATTTAAGGACAACGAATGCATTCAAGCATGTAGTGTCTCACTTTTATATATACTAATCTCTCTTTTTATACTTTTGTATATAAGATTTGTTTATCCATTTCAAAATGCACTTTTTGTAACTTATTAATTTTCTGAAACTAACCATCTATATATTATTTCCTAAAAGATATAGAGGATTCTCTAATTTCGTTCCAAATTTATTAAAATAACATGTAACAATTTTCAACGCAATTTTTTTATATAATACTGAGTTCAGTTAAGTTACAGTAATAGTTTCAAAAGCCCTTCATGGAGATTCAATTATATAAATATATATAATAATTAGGATTTTAAATAAGTTTAGTTAATAAAATATTTGGTAATTGTTAACATTTTTATTCACAAATAAATAGTACTAGTCTTATTTGGAAATATTGAAAATAATATGGTCCATATAAATAATATAATTAACTATACTATGTGCTTATATATATAACTATACTCTTTAAGAATTATATGTAAGATTAGACACAACAAAATAATCGACATTTGTTACATGATTGGAATGAAAAAATAAGAAATTTTATTAGTATTAAAGTCACATAAGACGACTTATACAATGCGAGTGTAGATAATTTTATGTAACAATGCGAAATGCATCGAGATTTAATAATGATTTTTGAAGACGAATTAGTATTAGTATTATTCCTTGGGACTTTTTAATAATAAATTTTAAATTTACTGTCTTCCTTAATAACTATACACTTGGCAAAAGAAAAAAAAATAAAATTATAGTATTTATTGCAAGATCTGAAAATATATATGTGTATGAATAAATTTATCCATATAATATATAATATCGGGTGTATATAACTATATATATACATATAACTTGATATATAGTTACCATAATTGCTATATTATATATCATATGAATGATATATAAAGTTCAGTATATTTGCCACATACCTTTGATTAAACTATCAAATATATAATATAATATTCATTATATATATACTTTTCTCAATGCACGTTGGAGAAATAAAGACGAATTCATAATAATCAGTTATTTGATATGAATTGAGACTTTGTTCGGAAAATGGCGCAGACCGTCTTTCATTATTGATGAACCAAAATTTGAGACCGGATATTAGGATATCTGTAACAAGAGCTGAATTATTTCAATTAATTGCTGATTGAACAAATTATGCAACTCATTCAACTCCAAAAAAAGCAGATCCTAAAAATCTAATGTTGTAAAATATTGTTTTATTGCAAACCAATTCGTTGTTAAAAAATGTTTCTTATTTAAGACATCAACTGTGTATTTATATTATTTGAGACATTGGGGTCTTACATTAAGACGTTTCAATGCTTCTTATTTACATAGTAACACTTTAAAGTAGATCCAATTATTTGGAAACCTGATTCTATCTGTTGAAAGATGTTTTACAATTCTTATGTTTAAAATGAAACTGTACAATTTACATTGTAATATTCAGATGTTTTTTTATTGGTTAAACCAATTGCTTCCAGTCATATGGATTGACAGATGTCAATTGATAGTTCGATCGTTTTATCAATGAATTATAAACCAATTATGAATAATAATATTTCAATTTGTTCATCTTCGTTCATATTGCAACACGAAATTTAAAGGAAACAAAAATGAATAATTATTACGTGGTATGTGTAGTAAATAAGGATTATACATCAACCTTTATCAATAGAGATCTGTATATGACGTCCGAAATTAATTTTTTAATAGTTGTATTCATAATACTGCAATTTATTAAGATTATAATAATTTATTATTTAGAAACAAATTTGATTATACACGCAGAAAAATGTTGCATTAAAAATTACTGAATGTTCAGTAAATATTATGAAAAACACAGTAACTCACGGACAAAACAAAAATTTAGTCAGAAAATACCGAACTTTTACTGTAAACATTGATGAATTTTCAGTATATATTTACAAATATTCATTTAAATTAATTAATATTACTGAATTTGCAGTAATTTTTAATGCAACATTTTTCTGCGTGTAAAATTCGTTATTAGATTTCGAAATTATTTTTTTTATCTCACTTACTAATAATTTTTTCGTTGAGATAATCATATAAATGGTTATCGTTACCAGTTGGTTTACTCAGTATAGTAATAATATTAACAGATAAACAGTATTATAATTGATATTAATTACAAATTCATAACACTTTTACTATGTAGATTAAAATTTTGTGTAAAATAGTATTTTCTTTAAATTAAAAAATAGTGTATTATATTCTTTTAAATTTAACTTGAGACGTATATAAAAAAATGTTGTAATTGACTTTATAAAATATACCATATTGGAAATGAAATAATTGTATAATTTTATATATGCAAATGAATAATAAACAAACGGATCGAAGGAAATTTTATTTTATAATAAGTGGCTAATTTTAGAAAATAATTATAAATAAATATAAATTGTTGACATATTAAACTAAAATGAAAAGCATATTATTCGCAAATAAAATTCAAACTTCACAGAAAATTTTATATTTATTAATTATTCACTTTACACTTTATCAAAACATATCAATGAATTTTATGAATCATCGTGGTAAAAGGTTTCAGTTGATTGAATGTGAATAAAGCTGATCGAAATGTTTCGTTTTTTATTGTGAGTTTTTTCTCGACTAATTTATAATGTACTATAAATAAATAAATTCTCAGTGTTCCTTATATAATAAATGCTATATTATTATTATTTTAAAATAATATCTTATATTATAAATATTATAATTCTATAATGAATCCATTGTACTGAATATAATAGCTGACGGTTTTGGTCCTGCCATGATATTCCTATCTTAAAATGAATAATGTGCATCTAACTAATCATAATAGATAAACATACTACTACTATTCTTTCAAACAAAATTTAATGCACTCGGAACCTATATAGCATACAAAAGAGTTATATGGAGATCAAATTTAATATATATCGTCAATATATACATAATATTTTGTACTAGATATACAAAATGTACATAAAACATAATACAAACATTATGCTACGTTTTATAATTTGTTTATATATTTTCACAAACATATATATTTTAGAAATTATTAAACAAAACTAATTTTAAACATATAAAATTCAATATTAATTTGTTTTTTAAATATATCATTGTTTAACTTACACTGAGAAAATAAAATCATTAGAGGAACCTTACCGATCCTTAACAACACTGTTTGAGTAAAATATTGTGCTTTGTGAAAGTTAATACTGCAAAGTCAAATAAATGTTCTGAATATTATTTTCAGATTGTTCCTTTAATGGTTTGTTATGCAATAAACTTGTTTAGGTATTTTTATAATGATATGCTAATTAGTTGGTTTATCTATATATAATCCTTTTAAATTTCTCAAAATCCTTGTGTAATATCCCTTACAATAATTTCAATAAGTCTGAAAAATTTTTGAATATATATAGTAATTCGTATGAACTAAAAGTATATACTATCAACGAAAGTTAACGTCAATTATACACATTTAAATACATCTAAATATTAATCGAATATATGAATTTTTTATTATTATACTTTTCAAATATTGTGACTCTCAAATCAAAATACCTTTAAAATAATTGAATGACAAATAATGATGTAAAATATAATAATATAAAATATTATTTCATATAAAAACTATAAGACGTATATTAATTTATTGTTTACGTAAATTAATCCTTTATTCATTAATTTGAAAGCAAATTATTTAAATTTTGTGATAAAATTTTATAATAACATTTGAATATAATAAACGAAAATATACTTTCAACGAAAATTTCATAAAACCTTCAAATAATGTATCTTTTAGAATACATGCATCTTATAATCGAATAATTTTTCATAGCATCGAAATTGTACGTCTGGTCTTTATTATTTTCCAATTTTTATATAAATGAAACTCATTACTAAAAGATATTAAAAAGCAGGATGGTGATTTAATTCCGACACTATTCAAGAATTATATATTAATCCAATATATGTATAATTTATTGTGATAATTGTGTTAAAATTTTAGTTCGTAATAAATTTATTTACTAATAAATATATTCAAAAGATAAAATAATAAATAAATAAATATAATAAAAAATAAAATAATTAAGTATATAATTAGTACAGATGTTAAATAAAATTTAATTCTTACATTTCATCATTTGGTCTAATAAGTTGAATTTTCAAATATTTATATACATATTTTAAAGCAGTTCACCGTTATTATAATAAAAAAATGAAAAATAAAACTTTGTAATATATATATTCTGTATATATACTAGAATAATCTCCATTCGTACTCGATTAATTAGCTTATTATTATACAAATAATATTCTCTTCATACAAATGGCAAATTATACTACTTTGTCTCACTTGTAATCATTGTACAGGTGCTTTCCAATTAATACTGATTTACTGGTGCGCTTTTTTATGTTTAATAATATGAAGTATATATTATATAAATGTTTAAAAGTAATCTGGATGTACCTTTCTCCTTTACTTCACTAAATATCCTTCCAATTATCTTTATGTATAATTTTCTCGGAGATGGTGTTTTGACTATACTTACCCATGTAGCAATTGACGAACGGCGAAGTACTTGCACAATACTACGAACTCTTGGCTGACCGTTGGCATCAACCGTTGGCAATTCGTTGAAAACGTCACGCCAATTTACAAAGGTTGTATACT
>JABFQC010005455.1:0-11637 GCA_022817085.1 Psilanteris sp. ZL-2020 | reverse complement strand
GCTAAAATTGCTTATTATTTCATATAGTAAACTCAACTATAATATTTAGTTCCCCGAATGCAACTATTATACATAGTTAAATCAACTATATTATAGTTCTCAGCACTATGATTTCTGTCAGTGTACAGCAAAATGTCTACTTGATCTAACTAAGAAGTTTACATTTCAACAGATGTCGTTGTTACCAAGTAAAAATGTATTGAATCCAACTAATTTAGGGCAACAATTCTTAGTTGGCCGTCGTTAATATATTACTTTTCTCCGTGTACGCATACATACATTGAAAATATATGTATTTGTACTAAACGTTTGATTTTAATGTCACTAAAGCAATATATATTCATCGCGATCAATTTTATAGGTTATATATGTATATATATAAACGAAGAAAAAAACGTGCTTTAAAAATGATTGCGAATAAAGCGAACGTCGTATTTAAAGATTAGTTAAGAATATTAATATCTTAAACGATAATATATATATATATATATATATATATATTCGTTTTATACATATACGCTTTTAACTACATAAATATTATGATGTATGCAATTATTGATGAGCTGCATCATTCGGATAATAAACAAGCGTTCTATGAACAATTAATAAACCACTACGGTTCAGCTTTTATCTAGTTTAAAGTTTACAATAAATATCTGCGCTATTTTCCCTTGCACATACTTATACATACTATTTAACAAACACAAAATAAGTCGGAATCAATTTCATGACATTTCGTAAAAGGGAGTTGAAACAAATGTCAAACACATTTGCGAAATAAAACGGTTGGCAAAGCGTTTGAATGCAACGTTATGCGTTGTAAACGTAAAAAGCATTGCGTACACAAATTTGCGAAAATTTTTCATTCATACGAATTACGGTTACATGAGTATATACATGTATACACATCCATTTTTAACGTTAACGTTTTAGCATAAACGCGTCGTATAATTTTGGAATATTTTGTCACGAAAATGCGCTCAACGTCAAACCCTAATGATCATTGCGCAAACGAATATAGCACACCGGAACAGCTTTGGCGACGAGAATGAATTTTTTTAATCAAGAAAGAAAGTCGCTCAAATAACGCGCGTAATTGTATAAAAGCTCGCATTTTATTGAAGTACAATTATTCTGCTGTTAATGATTTTGCGTTGCGATAAATAATCCAAAGGAAAAAAGAAAAAAAAAAAAGAAAGAAAACAAAACCCCCCAGGCGTTGATTAACTTTCGATCGTAACTTACGCTGATAGAAATGATGTATTAAAAATTACAACGTATACTATATGTAATCGGTGACCACGATGAGACGTTGCAAGTATTAAATATTCAGAAATATTTAATATTGATTTGTAATTCAAGTAAGAAATAGACTATATTATTCTAAATTTTACACACAGGAAAATGTTGCATTAAAAATGACTGAAAGTTCAGTAAATATTATTCAAAACACAGTAACTGATGGGCAAAACAAAATTTCTGTCGAAAATTACCGAACTTTTACATTGTAAACATTGATGAATGTTTGTAAATATATACCAAAAATTCATCAATGTTTACAGTAAAAGTTCCGTATTTTCTGACTGAATTTTTGTTTTGTCCGTGAGTTATTGTGTTTTTCATAATATTTACTGAACTTTCAGTCATTTTTAATGCAACATTTTTCTGCGTGTACAACGTGAAATTTATAAATTATAAAAATATTGTCTCTAAACATTTAATATATAATTTAATAACATTTAATAAATAATTTTATTTTTTCTTTGTTAATTTTGAGTATTCCATTTATAAAAACTCAATCCTTTTTCTCTCCTCTCTCTAACACATAATCACACATTCAACATAAAATTATTACACGAATAATTAATGTTAAAAATTAAACAAATTGATACGGACGCATGATTGTAGAAACAAACAAATATAATATAGTAAATTAAAAACTTGTATATATTTTGCACCCTCAAAAATATTCTATCAGTAAGAAACACTAATATAAGGGCTACGCCCCACCTATGAATTTTGTTTCATACTTCACAATGCCATACGCCAATTGCTCGAAATACAGAATTGCAACTTACCGTTTAAAAATTGCAATGTGAATATTAATATTTGTACGTACTGATCGATTACAACTTGATTACATATTATTATAAAACGCGTTGTACTTTTTGAAACGTAAAAGTCATAATTGAAAAATATATAACATATATTACAACTTCTTTTGCAAATATTCAAAGTATAACACTACGGTCACAGGATTCATCGTACACGTTGTAATATTTCATGTATTATTTCTACACTGCGAAAAATCAAATATGAAAAATTACTATTTATAATACGAGCTTGGACTTTTAAGCGAAAAAACGTGAAATTACTAACGTAAAAACAGAAAATTTCTACGTAAAAAACGTAATTGTTTTTGTTAAAAAGATCAAGTTTTTAGATTTGTTGCTTAAAAGTCCAAGATCGTATTACAAATAATAATTTTTCATGCTTAATTTTACTCAGTGTATACTGAGAAAATAAATGTTTAACAATTTACTATATAATATATCATAACTGGACGATACGTGAAATACAAGAAAAATTACTATATTATGTAGTAAAAAATTGGCAATATACATAATAATATATTCAAGTTTATGTAGAAAATTTTAATATTAATATTTTAATAATATAATAATTTTGTTGTGCTTTTACGTATCGTTCACTTTTGATATATTAAATAGTAAATTGTTAAATATATTTTTTTCTCAGTGTATCAGTGAAGCCATGACATAAGAATCACAACACGTTAAATTACAACAAAATTAAATTTAAATCAACAATTCAAGCGATTCAAAAATATATAAATTTCCTTTGCGAAAAAATTATTATTATTCGTGTGAATACAATTCGTTGACATTCAGCGTTTGAATTTACGTGCGCGACCGGTAATTGATAATTAACGAAAGTTAGTGAAAATAAGCGTTTACGTGACAAAAGATAATTCATTGCTCCATGCACGTAAGTAGCTGAAATTAACAAAAGTACCGGATTTATCGTGAAAGTACGCGTATAATAGAGGCGCGTTTACAATTGCAATGCATATAAATATAATAACGCGTTCTTTTCAATATCAAAAGTATCAGCGTTTCCCATGCGGCGGTACAATGAATGCAAATAAGTGTAATAAGTGACGTTCGCGTTTACGGCGCATCGGTAGATTTAGTTTTTAATTATAATCCGAAAGTTACGCCGCGTGGCTTCAGATGGTCGTCATTTATGCTTAGTAAATCTTTCGGAATGATTTTTCGAAACTAACGTAAACGCGGGCAAAGTGTATAGTGATGGTTTACTATATATATATACACATGTGTATAATATATCAAAAATTGAATATGTGCTCTGAAATATAAGCATTATACTATATACAACGTACGCGCACAGAAATATTTTGTAGAAACAAACAAATTTTGTTTCATTCAACATAGACTTTTGTTGTTAGTTAACTAAACATATAGTTTTGTTACATCAACAAAATATTATTCAACTTCGATTATTTTGTCATATTGTTGATGTTTTTTATTTGAATCAACACGCTGATTTTGTAAAAGCATATTAAACGGTTCAATAAAAGTGTAAATATTTACGAAATATTTTAGTGAACTCATACTGAATACAAAATACACTTAACAAAATCATTTCTTTAATTCAACTACATCATTTCGTGTATTTCCGAAATATCTACGTCACTTCTTTTTACCACATTGATTAGTAATTTTTTCTAGATTAATTTTTATATTCTAAAAGATTTGTACGTTCGTTATTGACGATAAATAAAACTTAAACAATAGCGTTGTATCATTGTCTTTATTATACGTAATAATAATAATATATACATTATATACATAATATACATAATATATACATTATATTATATATAATAATAGTATATACATAGATATATACATATAAACATACTAAAACTCAAGTATTAATAATTGGTTGCAAAACAATTGTTTTAACGAAAAAAAGATTTCGCATAAAAATAATGGCACATTGGTTTTCGCTGCAATCAAAATGAAAACACAAAATACTTTCTAATCAATCTTTCAAAGAATAGTCGCTTGTCCTTGAACGACGTATTACATACGAAATAAAATGTTGCTCATACATATTTAAATAACAGTTACAGCTCAATTCTGAAATAATCCAGTCGCAGAACCAGTTCGTGACGTTTCGTTAAATTAACTACAACTTTAGTTTCCTTCGCTATATTTTGTTACTGCAATTCGACTACAATGCAGTTTACCTTACAAAGAGACAGTTGAGTCATCTGCCGTTTCTCTTGATATGTTTATTATATATATAAATATATAAATGTATATATACGCGTAGAAAAAGAATTATATTACGAACTACCACACTGATGGCATTTTAATGATATCTCAATTATAATGTTACGGAAATTACTATCAGTTTTTTGCGAATTTTTTTTAGACGACATTGTAACGCGCATAAAATTTATAATCATTTTTAATAGTAAATAGCAGACTACATTTTGGTAGAAGTTTCGTCGTCAAAATTAACATGAATAATGTTAATTGATCATTACGACTGACAAATGATAATATTTCACATTCGTATTAATGTTAAATATCTTTTATTCAACAATTTTAATACATATTTTATGCCACATGTTAACACAAAACACGTGGAAATTATCATTTGTCAGTGCTCAACTAACATTATTCATGTTAATTTTTACTATCAAAATTCTTTTTATATTACAGTATTAGAAAAGATGCTTTCGTAGTAGAGACTGGCCATATTAATGATTTATTGCTTTTTGTGGGGGCGTCGGGGGGGGGGGTAGCATTTATGTATTTCTTTTTATATAATTGAATGAAATTAATTCTCAAATCTTATTAACCGTTTAAACATTTTGTTTAACAAATACAAATATATATATATATATTTTTTATTATTATTTATTTGTATGAAGGTACAAACCTATTACAAAGAAATACAAATATATATATATAACAATTACAAAAAAAACTTCTTGTAGCAACGTTTCAAAAATTCGGCAATTTCTTTACAATTTCTCGTTACCTTCTAAATCTAGTTATTCAATTATAAATGTAATATAATTCCCCCCGTGCAATTACTGGCAGTGATAAATCCGAGACAAAGTATAGGCGCATTATTAAACTCGCGGAAAACGCGACAAAGAAAAAAGCCGAATCGGGGGACCTTTAATAACGCCGGTGTAATCGCGTTTAATGATTCATATAATTGTTCTTCTCGGTCGATTTTGTCTTACGATTGTTTCTGGAAATATCGCAAAAAACGCATATTATCGCAGATTAATGATTCGCCTTGAACGCGCGGCGTTACGACCAATCGCGGGAGGCGCACAATAGGGACCCTTCTTTTTTGATCGAATTGCAGCGCGACAAACACGCGAATCACTTTTCCGCGGGCAATTCAAATTTGCATACTGCTTCACGATCGCACTATAATAATAATATTAAAAATAATAATAATAATAATATTATGCAATACATATTTCAATTCCATGCAATTATTTCGAGTGCAATTATCCGCGCCATTGTGCGAATAGAAACGTTGCTTCAATGATAACAGACTTTTGCCTGCTCGACGAAACGCATCTCTACACTGAGAAAAACAATGTTTAACAATTTACTATATGATATATCAAAACTGGACGATACGTGAAAATACAAGAAAAATTACTATATAATGTAGTAAAATTGAATTATATTCAAGTTTATGTAGAAAATTTTAATATATAATGTAGTATTTTTTTTTGTATTTTCACATATCGTCCACTTTTGATATAATATGTAGTAAATTGTTAAATATTTGTTTATATGAACATAATGCTATATATTTTAAAGTAAATTTGCAAAACCGCCGTGTGTGTCCAAATGAAATGTAAAAACGTAAGGTGAGCATAAAAAATCATTTCGAAGTATATTCCAGTATATGATAAATTTATCTTATTTACGACACAAAGTTACTTTATAAAGAAGCACGCAAGTCTCATATTAAGACAACCGATGGATGTCTGATATAATATAAAATTTTGTTTAGCAATGTCGTGGGTTAACTTATTCTCACAGCCACTAAACGAATCTTACAAATTTTATCGAACTAGATAATAAACGCAGGATAGATATACACACAAAGAACTAAATAAATCTAAAATGTATAATTTTTTGTGGATAGTTCGGTAATGTTTGACAAATTTGTATAGAGGTTTAATGATTTTTAACCATAATTTATCATACGTTTGTACTAAATGTTGTAAAATTGTGCAAAATATTATTTTAAATATAAATTACTTATAAATTATGAAAATATAAATAGTAAAACACAACATTATAAACATGGTATATATTATGATTATTGAAACCCAGATAAGGGATATTTATAATAATTTAAGGAATACTTATAATGATAATGATAATAATAAACAACATAACCGATGCCTGCCAATTTATAATGCGTATTTGATTGGAACATACGAAAAGTCACGCGAATTTGATTTCAGCGCGAGACAATCGTGCTCGCGGTGCAAACAAAAAAACGAGCGTTCCGTTGGCGCGCGGGAACAACAAAACAATAACAATTTATAGCGAGAGATAAAACGGAGAGCGAGGGAGAGAGAGAGAGAGAGAGAGAAAAAAAACGTTCCTGGAAGTGAGCAAAGTGAGTCATATTTTTGCAAGTACATTCTAGATACGCTACAAAGGCTTCCTGCAATTTGAGCTGTTTAATGCACGTACGCGCGTAACGATATAAACGGTCCTTCGCGTCCGGCAATTATAATTTAATAAAATTATCAATGCGCGAATGACTAATTTGTTCTTGGTATAATTGAGACACGTAGACTGCAAAAAGAGAGCGACCTCAAAAGCCGCTTTTTGTCGGCCCGGCCGCGGACCCGACTGTTCACGTCGTTTCGCGCGTTATGATCAAATAAACAAATAAATTTTGTTTTTATATTGAACAAATAATATTTTGTTTACCACTCAATTCAATGTTATTGTTTACATATACGCATTGTAAAATTTATTGAATGGTATTTTATTAATAAAAATTGAAATGGCGCTTTACGCGCCAGTAAAATACGGTGCTGGGGCCCCCTGGGACCTCGAATTTGTTGTTTGGTTGGAAGTTTAAAGAGGGGTTGGGGGAGGGGGTATGCTCCCGTTTCCCTTTGTGAGGGAAGCCCCATGAGCACAGCTATTTACGTAAAAAATTCCCGTCACCCCCGTAACTAGGTGCCCAAAAAGGGCGTGTCCCCGAACCTGTCGTTATATAAATCTATATATATATATATATTGAAAATTACTATGGCTTTTAGCGGTGAAACGATGTGTCTCTGTAAGAGTTTAGAAAATGGCAATATGCCATTATGGCGAGGATTCCGCTGCAGCGCGTTATACAAAACGCGGTAAAAATCGGATTATGATAAAACTCGACGACGGTGAAACGCTTCCGCTGTACGGTATGGTGCGAATTTTGGCATAAATTGGACATAATAAAGCGATAAAGCGGGTCGTCCGCGGGATATGCTAATTTGCGATATAAAATTTGTAAGGAAAAAATCGAAATGCGATCTTCAGATAAAAATTACTGTTTTGTTCAGAAATTGCGGATACAATCAATGGAACGGAAATTCTATTAAATTAGTGAACTTTACAGTAAAAATTCAGCTGGTTTTTCAGTATTTTTCATTGTAAAATTCGGCAATTTTGAATGAAACTTTTTGTCTTTCAGTTACTCGACTATATCGTCATATTTATGTGACCTTTTTTCTGTGCGGTATTAGATGAAAAAATAGAATAAACGTTATTTGCGCTGAAAACAGTAATCTTACAAATGTTAAGATAATATGAATGAAAACGATATATACGCAAAAATGGAAATAAATGTGTGGAAAGATTATTTTTGTCAATGTATTTATATAACGCAATGTAATATTTATTTATAGAATAATATATTATATGATATAATATTTATATAACGTTCTGAGATTGTGTAAACAATTATATAGTCGGCTTCGGAATATAAAATATTGATTAAATTTGTTTTATTATATATGCATCACTGTATTAGTCAACTCTTATCCTCATATTATACTCACTGCAAAATTTCATTGTAAACTTACTTACATTTTACACCATATATAACTACCGAACATTACGCAACTAATAACGTATAGACAAATATTTATAACTGTAGACTTTGTAATTGCACACACAATGCTTACAATTTTGCGGACACAAATTTAACAATACAAATTGAGTAATTTAAATTAATTGTGCAAAAAGTTGTATTGTGTAATATTGGCAGTCGTGTGTTTCATTTATTCCAGTGCAACGTCGGTTCATGTTCCAAATTGTACTTTATTGTATTCTATACGTAATTGTTGATCGGAATAATCATTAATGCAGTATTACATAATGAGTAATTAACTTTTGTCTATACATTAATATATTTATACGCTTAATTCGTTTGACGCGATACATTTTTACAATTAACCCTAGTAAAAGTGAAAACGTATTTGCAATGTATCGACACACGCAAACAAATGAATAAGTTACGGCAATCATGCACTGAGAAAAATTTGTATGAAAAATTACTGTGCCAAAACAGTACTTCGGTGCGATGTTTGTCAACAAAGAATGATTACCGTTAAAAGAAAGTAAAAAAATAAGCGGAAATCAAAACAATGTTTACGTTATTTAAGGGTCATTTTTATGTGTTGACAAACACCGCATCAGAATACTGTTTTGGCATAGTAATTTTTAATAGACATTTTTCTCAGTGTACTAGTATGTTTGACTTAGTATTGTTATATTAATGAAAGCATATGATTGAATTAATTAAACCAGTTTGATCAATCAACCATAAAAGTATGTTTAAGATTTATATTCAATGCAATAATATATTATACGTATGAATCATTAATATTAAACATATTTGACTGTAACAATACGGTATGGTTAAATCAATCATGCGCGATGTTTTAATTGAAGTATATTTAAAGCAATAGAAAATATAAAACTTAATAACCTTTTTTAATATTAACAAAAAATGGTTTAAGTTAACTTCTATATCTATCTTGACGTATTTCAGATTATATCATAAATGTATCATTATATTATCAGATTTCTATCTATGCTTATAAATAAAAATAACTCAAAACATATCTCAAAGGTGAGAAAAAATTCTCACCTAGAATATTATTTCAAACGTTCAAGTGAATATTATGCTGAAGTTGATAATATTTGGTGCTGAATTGATCTTAATATTAACTTGAACGTTTCAAATAATGATTAAATTGATAGTTTAATAGTTCAGTTTTTTTGGTAAGAGAATATTCAATTAGGTTGTATAATTCATAAAATTTTCTTTTTATTTTGAGTTAAGAAAATCTTTTTGGTTTAATCAATCATCTATTTTCACCATACTTTATATTTAGAAAAACAAAACAACTGTAAACACATGCGTATTGTTATTAGAAATTCTCTGAAATATATTATACACTGAGAGAAATAAATGACGAAAAATTACTATCTATATTATTAATTCGATAAGAGAAATTATAATATTTTCTCTATAATAGCTATAAGAGAAAAATCATAATATTTACTATTTTTAAAAGTAATATATTGTGATGAAGTTCTATTTTTCTATGTAACAAACTTAATTTTTCCTTTTAAAAACAATAAATATTATTCTTTTATGATTCCAAATTAATGATATAAATAGTAATTTTCCGTCATTTATTTCTCGAAGTGCATTATATATTACCCATATATATTTACAATATATTTTTACAAAACAAAATCTATATTAAATAATACATTTTAAACGTATTTGTAATATATTGATAACAAATTGGGAATATATTTACAAAATTTTTCAAAATTTTTCTACACAAAAATATATATTGATATTTTCAAAGGAATCAACTGTCTTAAAACGTTTCAAAAACCAGTACAAAACACTATACACAGGAGTTATTTTACTCTACGGAACAGTCCCTTTAACTTTACGCGGATTCCTCTCACTGCAACTGCTTCCAACCATAACAATACCTGCCATTACATCTTTTCCCTCGGTACATCCCCGACGCACTCTAATTATACCATTACTCAAACCCCGAAATCCGCCTCCGCCAGATCGCACAACAATTCCCGAGCGATCGTTAATTAAAATCGGCAGCCGACCATAACCGTGGCTCGTTTCGACCCAAACCCACCGCAGCCGGTGCACCGTTTGATCCGCCCCCGCGCAACGCCGCGGTTTTCGAAAATTCTTCGGGGGCGACGGCGATCGGTCCGATCGGGCCCGAAGGCGCCCGAACCGCCGCGGCATTTGCATACATCATCGGCGAAACAAATTCCCCGAGCGTTTTGTAACGATCAGCTATGCGGGTGACTCAATCGAAGCATTTCAAGACGCGACTCTCCCCCCCCCCCTGCCGTCCCCCGTCGCGCGCGATCACGCAGCCGTTCGCCGATCGGCCGGCGGTTTTGGCGAACGCGCGCGACGACAAGACGAGCCGCGGCATCACGTGAACCGTCCCGTGGCCAAAGCCTTAAAAGCACGCGCGGAAGCCGCGCCGCGTTATGCGTCAAAAGATAATATGTTCGCGATGTAACGAGGCACAACCTTCCCCCGGCGGGATTATAAGAACGTCGTTGGATCTCAAGGCTCTCTCGGTTGACGCGCGTTACGTGCCGCGGTCGTGCCCGTGTCGTTGCGCGAGCGAATCCGATATATCAATTATGTCGCGCGTTTCATCGGCTCCGAAAACTCCGAAGTTGATAATCGCGATATGCCGGGAATCTTTGTTGTAAGGTGACACTTGAAATAATAAACAATAGAGGGAATTCAGTTTATAATTTCGAGCGTCTATTTTCAAGAAAGATTCGCGGTGTATGCACTCACTGAATCTGAATAAGTGAAAATTCACTTATTGAAAAAGTCGGGAATGCGTCCATTTACAAAAGGGGACGGATAACTTTCTGGAAAAGTTAATGTTACTGATTGTAAAAGTATTTTGGACAAAGTAATAATTTTAATAATAATAATAAAATTCCATTGTTATAATAGAAACTTGTTTTATTTGAACGATCACCCATCCGAGTAATGAACGTCGCATATTTTGCTTAACTACCACCTCCGCTGTGTGCCAATGCCACAGCTTCCATTATGCAACCTCGAGTCAGTCATGACAATATAATAATTTAGTAATAATGTTACGCACTGAAAAAAATGGTATTGTGTGAAACAGTCAATATACAAATTATATTATGTGAAAGTGACAAAAATGTGACTGAAACAAATAAATGACTATGACTGAATTAGTCAATGATTTTGTGAGGTAAATGCTACTTAAAATGTATAATACTTGTGGCTATTCTTGAAGATTCAGTTCGTTATAGCGGTATTATTAATATTTGATTTTAACATTTATTGTGTTGTTAATATTTTGTCATTATTTTTATTATAATTATTAATGCTTTAACAGTCAAATAAAATATTTCATACTGTATGAACTTGAATAGTAAACATAACCTTAAATGTCAAATTGCATTCACTAAAGTT
>JABFQC010005454.1:0-11638 GCA_022817085.1 Psilanteris sp. ZL-2020 | reverse complement strand
GCCATGCTCTTTACTTCCGCAACGAAATGTACCTGCACACGGAGCTCACTTACAAAGTGTGTGAGAAGGGTATACATACAGACACTGGTTTAACATATACGCGAGCACGAACGCGCATGTGTGAATTTTTGTGTGAGAAATATACGTTTATATATATATATTTCTTATACATATATATATATATATGCGTATGCATATATGTTAACACGTGTATATGAAATGGTAAACGTAAGCATGTATATGTTTATATATATGTATTATATATACACACTCGTGCAAAACTATATACCTAAATATATATATTATATATATATATATATATATATACATGCACGTATATACCTATACACACGATGGATCCTTCGTAACAAGTTACTTCTTATATTGCTCCTATTACCCACGTGCATACTTATCTTCGTGCACCAAACTTGCCTTTTTCAAGTACTGCGCTTTTATTTAAACTTCGCTGTTTAAGGAACACTTAACTTTTGCCTTTTTATTATTTCAAAAATAACTGGATGAACAGACATTACTTTTTATATTTAATATCGAAATTTTTTATGACGCTGCACAAGTTGAGTTAAAACGTACGAAAGAAAGTTTATGATTACAAGAATTCTGTATTTAGTAGCAAATTCGTTTTAACTAGTTTCATTAGGGAGTACGAATTGAAACGCGCACGCGAAATTGAACGACGGCTTCTTACAATTTATCGCACGAATTTAACTATTTTAATCAGCAAATTGAAGTTTGAATATATTTGCTTGCTTTTACACGTAAAATAATAAAAAATTATATATATATATATACATGTATTTATAGAATCGGCCAGCGGTATACGTCCCCCTTATAACGCCACTTTTATAAATGTCGGATTAATAAAAATTACGAAAATAGTCATCGTTGGGTAATGACAGAAGTCATCAGTTAAATGGAAGATCGCGCGTTTCATTTTATTCGTCTATGTCGTTGACTTGCGTCGAATTCCGTCAAAGGACACGACTCTTTTATGCGCCGACAGTGTCCCTTGCGTCTGACCCTACCAACCGATCCAATCGAAAAATGACTCGCAAACAATTTTATCCAAACAATAACTGCTTCTAATTTTCATAATAAACTTGACGATTCGTATCCGAAAGGTCGTGTGCAAAAATCTCAGCATGATAACTCGCGCGATTCTTATCGCAAAGCTTATACGAAAGTGAATTAAAGTATTTGAAAAGGACGGCATCCGTGTCGTTTATGCCAACTCCCGTTTCGATTAAAAGAATGTTATGTTTTTATCGACAAATGACAATAAATTAAACACACGCACACAAACACGCGACGAACACGCATTAACGCCGGTATTTACTGCGATTCTCGTAGTTGTCTAGGTATTCTTATTTTTGCATGAACGCAGCCAGTACTGAATGTAGTTCGTTCGTGTGGCACATTAGTAGACGGTATTTCATTATAAATGATCATAAAATTATAAAACATCATATTCATTACTCGAGTAACAGTAGCTAAAAATCGTAAAATTCTGCGCTGTGGTAATTCTTGACAGGTGATATTCTGACGCTCGTTATTGTCAGCTATACTATTTATGATTTATAAAGTTGATGCGAAATGCAGAATATGGCTGTCTGCACTCCATCGATGACCACTTGCAGCGTGCCTCAAAAAATCAAAAGCCTTAATGTTTTACTCGTTTCTATTCGTTTTTTTTTTGTTTTAAATTTGTTTGATTTTCCGCTTTCCATGAATTTCACACGTCGGCGTCTCTTTTCCGTCAACCTTGGTTTAAAGTATGTGGAAAAACATACCTTTGTGTTACAACTGTAGTTACAAAACATCGAAACCCTTTTTCCAGCGCCGAGGCTGTCGATAACCGGCACGGAAAGTCGATTTGAAAGCGCGCGCGGGTTGTTTTTTTATCTTCTATTGGCTTAAGACACCGACGTTCCCGTCCGACTACTCCGATCAGACCACCGAGAGGATCTGAAAAAACGGAGAAAGACATGCTGCTAAGTGTTTTCCAGATGTATTAGAAATTGTTTTGTGCAAAAAAAGGGTACGCTAGACTAATAAATAGATTTCGAAATTGTACAAACTGAGATCGTTTTATATTTATTTATATATATATATATTTTTTTTTTTGACGTCACTAAAAATGATTTTCACGTAAATATTGAAATAAGAAATGATAGCTTGTGTCGGAAAAAGGGAATTTTTGTCAAAAAAAATGTTTCATTCGATACGAGAAGTTCATTATGTTTGAAGACATAATAATAAGTGAGAATGTTCGTAGCTTTAACGACCAAACAAAATGTAAGGCTGTTTTCAATTATTACATAAACATGTTTTCACTATTAATAATTGTATAGATATAATATTAAGTAATCCAATTTATCCAATTTAAGGTTTTTATACAAAATTAAAACCTAGTTTTACAGACATTTACGCTTTATTTAAATATAATATAAACAAACTATTAGAAATTCAAGAAATATCTTAAAAATCTGAAATAATTCGTCGCGAGCAATTTCTTTTCTCGATTTTGAGGAACAAATTGATCGGAAATAATCTTGCATGTATAACTACTGATGATTTGCCAGTTGCATTCGAATTCGTTTATTTTGCTTTAATCATAAACCGTGTTGTACAATTTGATGTAATATTTTTTGATGTTTTAAATTTAAAATGTAATTTATGAAAAAGAATTTTATACGCGAGATTCGGATCATTGCTAAATTGAAAAATGGTGAGCTGAATTTTATTATGAAGCCTTTCGTAATTGAATTTCATCAGTATGAAATGGAAAAAGACTGCACATTGTCTGCATTGATTTTCCGAGTGTGTAAAAGTACGAACCATTTCGTAAATTGAATTGTCAAAGAAAATGAGTATGCATTGCTGGACACATAGCTTGAATTTAAAATATCTTATTTCCGCCTTCCGTCTGGTTTTCCGAAGCGAGTATCTTTTCTGATACTTCATACCAAGTACCTCGTTTCATTCTTTTTCATCTTAGGTGATCGAACGAATATAATTTTATACAAAGACAAAGGATCGACGAGTTGAGACCCTTAATCAAACTCGACGGTGTTATTTACGTTTTACTGTTATGAAGATATGTAAATTAAAAATTTAATATTATACATTGTGCAATATCTTAAATTGAATTTTGTAATTAAGCGAAGTGTGAAGCACCACTTTCAATTAAACTTTGTCATGCGGTTCTGCAGTTAGACACGTTAAATTATTCTGTTATTAAAACTAACAATTTTCAGGTATACGTGAAAATGTTTCTGGAAAAATAGATACGAATTCGGTTAATAATTACATAATGGAATATGAGGGTGTATATAGATTAAATTATTCATTCCAAAACACGTTTTATTCGTTTAATTATACTCACTCAAAAGATGAAAAATTATTATAAAATTATTATATAATTATAATATAAACTATATTGTTAAATTATATATATACAATATAGTTATAGTTATACAATACATATATATCATTTTATATATATATATGATTTTCCATATTTCTACTTTTATAAATATAAAATATTATTGCACAGAATAAATACAACTTACAATTTAAAAATTGAATAAATAAAATGTACCAAACTGACTAATTATAATAATATTTAAATTAAATGATACTGTTATACGGGGAAAATATATATTCGACAATTTACTATATAAAAAGAAAGAAAAAAATATAGTAATCGTAGGGTGGTTTGCTTCCCATACGGCTAGAGGAAGTCACATATATTACAAATTTTAGCAGTGTAATATACATTTTTTAATATAATATATTAATATTATATACCCTTCTGTGCAAATGAATATGTGCCCTATTTGGGTCCCTGGTTACGTATGTGCAAAATTGTTTTAATGCAGAAATTGAACGGAGGTCACCTCGGCAGAAATGCGGGGGACATCTCCTCACTTCAAACTCCTCACCCCCTTTAAAAATCTAGCCAAATCACAAATTCGAGATTCTGGACTTTTAAAACTATATCCTTATATCTCAAGATTTTAGAATTTTTAAACAAATTAAAAAAAAAAACAAAGAAAGTATAGATTTACTCAACGCGATTATGTTTATTTTGTGTATTTATATGTTTTCTTTCCTTTTTTAATTTGTTCCAAAATATAAATATTTTACGTCAAATAGATTATTCCTGAGAGTATATGGTGCCCCAGCCTAGTATTTTGTCCTCAAATGCAACAGCAAGCCGTCTGTGCAATTGAGAACTGTCCCTAATTGCAACTACGAACTTCAAATTAACATTTCGTTTTTTTTTTCGTAAAATATCTCAAAAGTAGGATATACTCGAAAATACAATAACAAACACTATGCAATGTATTAAAGTTATCAATTTCCACAATAATATAATCAACGTATATAGAAAATTTTAATATACAATATATTATTTATATAGTATTTTCAATTATATCCCACGTTTGATATATTATATAGTAAAGTGTTAAATATATGTTTTCTCTGTGTATATTTTAATATTAAATTGGAAACAAGCCATTTGGAACAAAACAAATTGACTGTAATTTATAGTTGACTCATAACATTAGTATATAAAATTCTAATTAAAGTTTGGGTTCCGGCCGAGAAGTTGCGATTTAAGTAACCTAACTTAGAAAATCAGAACCGCAATCAGACGGTCTGATTAGTGCCCATAACAAGCACCCCATCTCTACTTTATTACGGACCATACAGAAACAACATTCCGAAACAAATTCACATTCTAATCTTGTTTCATTTATTAGATCTCTTCTACGGGAAATTTCCACACACCAATTACTCGGACTTGCCAAATACAAGTCCCACAGTTGTCTTACAAAATTATATAAAAATATACGAGTTTTTAGACAAAATTAAACCACAAGAAAGTCCTTTGTTTATTTCAGATTCGTCTTTATTTTTTACTACATTAAAACACGCGTTTTACATGTATAATATTGACATCAAATTAACATTAATTACTACAATTATTTAACACTCGTTTACAATATTTTTTATAAAGGGATATTCCTGTTAATTTGATAAATAAACAAATACATTTTTAACTACATTGACAAAGTTTATGTTTGTATCATATCAACGTTTAATAAATTTTGTTTTTTGTCTTTATCATTTAAATAATCACACCATGTGCATCAGAGAAAAAGTAATCAAACATGTGATCAAAAATTGCAAATCTCTTAAAAAGGCTCTATGAAATTTGATTGCATTTTATTAAATTTTCGTTATCGCAATCAAAGTCGATATTTATTTCCTACCTTTTTACTTAAAGTACCATACAGTTCAAAAAGTTATTAAAAAATATGTTCCCATCGAATAATAACATCGGAAGTTTTATTTACTGTAGCTCGCATATAAATATTTTATACGCGTAAAATCGATAAGTAAATAAAATAAATAGATGACATTTATCGTGGAATATATTAGTGCGCGTTCGAAACGTTTGATTTTATACTAATTCGCATGAAAAATAAAATAAAGCAAGGAACTTATAACGAAAAAGACTTTAAATTGTCCAGGTCAAAACAAGAGTGTCCTGTATTAGGGTTTACGGTGGCACCATTATTTGGCAGATCAATACGAAAATAATTGCGAACGTGTTTCAAAAAATTCAACGAAAACAGATACAGGTTTTTGGTAGATTCTGTCGAATTGATTCGACTTTTTATTTGCCATTTGAAGTAAATATGATTAACTTACAAAAGTAATAGATTTGACGTATAAGAGGATCCAGATCAAACTCCAGAATTTTTCGTACTAAAATGGATGCCAGCTCATTTCGTTGTGGTAAGCGAAAAATAATCCTTGGATTTATTTGAATTCTACAATATGCAAAATCTGTATTATGTACTATTACAACGTTTTACGAATTTCTTAGCATTAATAAATAATCGTTCAAAAACGTTCAATTAATGAAATTGTCCTGCACGAGGGAAAATAGCACTGCTTTCAACATTGAGAAAAAATAATATAGAAAAAATTACTGAAAAATTTATTAGAGTTAAACTAATATCAAGACCATGAAATTTAGTAAAATTAATTTTGAAATTCAGTTATAATGACCATAATAGATATTTTTAACTGAACAATTGAAAAATTCAGTCAAATTAATTGAGTTTGTTAGTGTATCGGTTGCCATGTTCTGATTTTTTCAGTTATAGCCTACTTAAATAACAATTGTTTGTCCGAGTGTGTACTCAATGTTATTCTCACATTTTAAGTTAAACATATTAAATTAACGCTGATTTAATATAATTTATACATTATACACTCTGAAAAATTCAACTTAGATAATTGCTGTTTATAATACTAATATGGCAACACTAAAACCAAATTCTAAAAATTACTGTTTATAATAGCATTATAATAAAAAAATATAGTTAAAAACTTCGATATGAAGAACTATTTTTACAGAGAAAAACAGTCATTTATAGGTATTTATTTTAATGTCTCCAAATTAGTGTTATAAACAGCAAGTTTAATTTTTCTGAGTGTCTCACAGTCGCATTATCATTTTGAGAGTATTATAATAATGTTTTATCAGTGATATTTTTCTCTGTATCTGACCTTTTTAACAATAATTAATAAAATAAATAAACAAATGCCAATAATCGAGAACCATCCTATTAGTCTTCAAGCCAGGCCTTCGTAATAAAAAAAATACAATTTTGATAATTAAACAAACCTCTCGCGGAGCCGCCTGCGCGGTTCGTATTTTCGCAAACCTGGAAACTAACTTTTGCCCGGGAGTGTATCAGCCTACGAAAATGAAGGCTTGTCGATATCGTAAAAGAGATGCACGGAAAAGAGCGTTGAATTTTCGTTTCGGTTTGATTGGATTCCGTCGATCCTCCCAGTTCGTTCTATAATCCGGCGTTCCCTTAGCTCCGTTTCGTTTGATCTCTTGCCTGGCTACATGCCAGCTTTCATGATTAGATTGAGAACGCCGCTGAGACGCGCGATATGTTCCTTTTACTCAAGCTCCTTCTCTCCTCTTCTTCGGCGTCATTCCGTCCCTCCCAGTCCTTCCTCCTTTTAAGTGCATCGTCCATTTTTTGTTCGCTCGCTACATTGTCTCGAATCACTCGCTGGGTAAACTTTTTCACGTGTCTTGTGCCCGCAGCACCGCGGACTGTTTTTAATGTAATCATGCGCGGTCGCGGAAAGTTTTATGGTAAAAGCCCTACGAAATCTCAAGCATCGACAGAATCAATGGCGACGGCAATGGGTGGCTTTGAAGTTGGCGGACTGCGCGCGGTAAAAATGTTTCACGTCTCGAAAAATGCTTTTATTTTGATATGCGATTGCGAAACGCGCTTAACTGCAGGGCGGACATTCGGGATAGCGATAAAGGACGCCGAACGTAAACACGCGAAGTAAACAGTGTGGCAATGAGAAGGTCAAACATGTTTTGTTTATTATTCAGACTATACGGGTCGTAAAAAATAGTTTATTTACAATATAATAACTTTGAGTAATATATAAATACTTTTATTTATATATATATACAAACAATTGTGTATTTCCAATTAATAATAATCCCAAAATATTGAACATTTTACAACAATATCGATTGCTTAGGCGCACGACTAATAAAACACCGAACGCATTTACGAATTAATTTTCGAAACCGAAATTTCAATCTATAAAAATGCGTTTATAAAATAGAAGTTTATTCTAGGGCATAAAATATTCAAACGCTGAGTGATATTATCAAGACGAAGGCTCTATGCGACCTATGACAAAATATCAAATTTCACACAGAGAAATAGGAGTAACTTATATACATATAGTATCACATTTCATTATCTCTACCATTTTATTTTCAGCAATAAAATGGAAAATTTCCATTTTAAACTTTGCGACGGCTTAAATAAAAACTAGAACACTTTTACATGATAAATTATGTTGATTTAGCAAACGCCGGTGCATTTTCGACGCGCAATTATGTTATAAGCAACAAAACGCGCGTCGCCGCCCGAGTCGAAATCAAGACCGTGGATTTGAACCTCGAAATGTCTAAAATTTCTCAAGGTTCTAAGTGATCGAAAAAGGGTCTAATCTATATTTTAACACTCTTTAGATACTGTAAGACCCTATTTTGTTTTATTTGTTAAATTGATTTATATTTTTTAATACACTCAGAAAAATTAAACTCAGAAAAGTGCTGTTTATAACATGAATTTGGCGACATTAAAACAAAATCCTAAAAATTACTGTTTATAATAGCATTATACTAAAAGACAGAAGGAAAATTTGGTATGAAAAACTGTATTTTTTCAAAGAAAAAACAGTAATTTTTAGGTTTTTACTTAATGTCTCCAAATTAGTATTATAAACAGCAATTTTCTACGTTTAATTTTATTGAGTGTATATTAGTTAATTAAACATCTCTAAATATATTAGTCTACATCTTTAATATAAACATTTTGTTATATTTTATAAATATATATTATTTTGTTTATATAATGTTCTTTTTTTTAGTTCTTTTTACTTCCTTTAATTTGCTTAAATCTGCTTGAACCTCTTAGAACCTAAACGAAAAATTTTAAACATTTCGAGGTTCAAATCAGGGTCTAAAAACTCAGAACATATTAAATTAGAACGCGATTTAAAGCTATTAGCTCCTAATGTGAAACTATTTTTGAGGTTCAAAACAGTTTTAAATTTCGACTAGGACGACGAATTGCGCGGTGCAAAGAACGGAGGCACAATAATGGGATCCGCGTAACAGCGTGACAAAGCTTAATTAATTGTTTATCAAAACAACAGGCATCGCAATCGGCGCCACGTGACCCGCGGCGCACCGAACAGCGATATTTCGCTCGTCCCAAATTGCCGCGGGTTTTCTATTCCATCAACACCACGGGACTCGTTTTTTGTGTTCGGACTTAATTCATTAAAGTCGTAAAAAAATGTTGTCGGAAAACGATATTACTCGGAAGCATTGAAAAACGTGGAGCGTTACCGTGGCGCAGTCTGGATTCTTTTTTCACGCGCACTTTGTTGCTCGCGTAGAAGTAGTTTCCGGTAAAAAAAATACTTTTTTCCCGGAGCTTCCAATTAGCCGAGAAGGTTCCGATCGTCTTTCACCCCAACGCTGAGCCCTCGTGGGACATAAAGAAGAATGTTTACGCGTATTCCTGTTTAAGGGCGGTTCTCATATCATTTACTCCGCGCGTTTATGAGGAGGGCTTTGTACTGGAAAGCTGAGTATCTTCGTTAATATGTCCCATACGAGCGCGCTCCTTCGATTTTCGATTAAGCGGGGCGTAATTATTTAGATTTTATATTATCAGCGACGGCCTTATACCACGGCGCATGAAGAATTTCGATAAAGTTTTATCAAGCGGCGATCGTATTTTAAGTGCTTTGTACCGCGATTTACATTCAAGTCGAATAAACGTGTCAGAAACGTGCAGTTTGTTATACTTTGTGAAAATAATTTTGTGTACGGTTTCGCAGATAAGCAATTATTTGCATAAATAACGCATTCGTATGATATACTAAAAGCAAACAATTTCGAGATAAAATTATCAATTTTTATGCGACGAACTTGTTGCGGGAGCGGGAAAAATTGAAAGTTCGACAGTTCGGATGCCGCGCGAATGTAAATAGGTCAAGCTCATGCAGAATGAACCGTCGTCGGTTGCATTATTAAGAAAAAACGAGAAAAAAAAGGAGAGACGAGAAAAAAAGCGCCGGCGGGATCCGTCGGTCCTTTCAGGGTAACAACTTTGAAAGGACGTGCCAAGTACGCTTTAATATTACATCAACTCTTATCTTTTTTATGACGCGCGCGCGGACGTCTTCGAGCGTCGCCTCGCTCATCCGCGACTATGGCGTCTCGTTAACGAAACGTCATCGTATCATCGCGTTATAAAGCGGCGCGGATCCGCGGTCCCGCCGCGGCGTCGATTCGTCATCGGTCGATCGAGGCCGCGCGGACGCGACTCCCGGTCGCTCGACAGATCCGAAAAGCGTGCATATGCGGCCGATTCGAGTTATCGATTCTATTGGGACGACGCGACTCATCGCCGGGTATCATTCCGACACGGCTGGATGAAATCGAAGACTTAATTATCCAGAAGTCATAAACGTCTTGAAGCCCGGCGCTGCAGAGACCGAAACGGCATTGCAACATTTCCGAAAACGCCGTGGGATTATTTATTCGTTACGGCGTCGTTATACAGATTTTTTAATACTCGGCATTTATAATCACGTTGTCATTAGTCGGTCCCGAGGACGCTACATTGTGAAGCGCAGGGCAATGATATCGCTTCTTCGTGCCATTAACCAATCTCGAATATTTGTGATATAAATCCCGATGAATTCGTCCATTACGAGATTAGTCGCTTCATTGCCGCTTAAACTTCTCTAATAAGCCTATTTAGTGCGCGGTAAATAATTCGACTTTTTTAAATGTTACCAATTATTTGTAATAAGCGTTTGCTTACTTCATTAAAACTTGCTTACTTGGTGCCCGCGCTTGCGTTTACATTCAGTTATGCGTGTTTTATACCGCGCGCGTTTCCACGCGGGGAATATCGTGTGCTGCAATCAAACGCGGGATGAACGGTTTGTATTTATTTGTAATTTTTTTGTCGCCGTTATCGGCGCTTTTATGAATAACGCGTCGAGCAATTTTTCGTTCATTAGAGCTGTTTTGCATTTCGAAATGATTCTGGGCGAGTCGCAGTTCATATTGTTTGTATCGAACGAAGACAGGATTTGATCGAGGCCGAGCGCGCGCTCGTTGCTGAGGCGAGGGTATTCTAGTTGCGAGCGATAAAATCGATTAATTTTCAGTCGCTGGCGCGGTGGAATGGATTTGCGGTAACAAGGGAGAAATGAGATACGTGTGGGAACTGTAAAATGTATTTAGTATTTATATATATGTATGTGTGTGTTTTTTCTAATTATTTCTTGATTTTGTGTTTGCAATATGATTTAAACGGATAAAATATCCTGCGAGAAAATGGCGGAGGTCAGATTTATAATTGGATAATTATTTATTGATATCTTCGATATAAACATTTCATTTGTTTTTCCGTTACGCATATACATATTTTCAGTTGTTCCATTACGATATATCAAAATTATTCACCTGTCGTCTCTCCGACACCGTTTCGTCTATTATTTATACAGCGATAACTTATTTACACACGGTATATTAAAATACTTGCATGACTCAATAAACAAAAAAATATATAATTTAATAATAAAGATTCCCTATTCATCCGAAGTTTCCTTTATTAGGATAGTTCGATGTAAGCCGTGGTTTCAAGAACTAAATACGAAAAATGTTTACTCTGAAGATGAATTTTTTTATCTCAATTTTAAAGTAAAAATACGCCACAATAGATACGGAAGTTTCAACGAACATTCGTAAATCATTTTACTCCACAAAGTAGTTATCTCATTCTTTCTTGTCATAAATATAAGGCGTGTATTAATAAAATACGAGGAATTTCACATATTTAAAGCAAATTTGTTCAAATATTTTACCAGGTATTATTTGACTATTAAGAACATATTTTCTATTACAAATTATAAATCAAATTGTTTATACCTTATTTACATATCGCATCAATAA
>JABFQC010005453.1:0-11639 GCA_022817085.1 Psilanteris sp. ZL-2020 | reverse complement strand
CATGTAACATACAGTGCTTGGGCTGCTGGATTGGGGAATTCATTGAATCTCCAATCAGTTGATGAGGAATTTACATTGGTAGCCATTACTGAAATGTTAAACATTAATAGTAATACATATTTATTTTAATAGTCATTTATACAGTAAATAATTAAGCAAGTATTGAATAAGTATCAAATAAATTGATTCGATGTTCATATAAAACTTTATATTTATAACATAAATCTTAATTTTTTACAATTAATTAAAGAATTCTATACATACTGTGAACCATACGCTGTACTAATCGAATATAGTAATTGAGGTCAGGGACCCAAGATTTCGGGTTTTCATTTATATATTTCTGATAAGCTTCAGTAAGTGGTAAACCTGCAGTTCGATTTTCATTTAAGGGTCCCAAAATAGCAGACACCAAACGCCTTTTTAATGATAATCTATTTACTAACGATTTTTCATAGTAGTGTAATGTGTTGTATAGATATGTAACTGGTCGATCTGGAAGGTTAACCAAATAATAATAAAAGAAAAAATAAAAGTAATAATAAATAAATATTACTATTAGCTTCTGTGTTTAAAAAATCAATTAATAATTAATAATTAGTATAAGTTCTTTTTTACTTTTTATTATTATTATGAATTTAATTAATTTATAAATTCAGTCAATATAACTACCATGAAATTTATATATGCATCCTAAATGATCAAGAATTGTTTCTAAACTCCTAGTAACTGAAGGTAATTCTAAAGCTCGATGAATAACGATATCAAAAACAGGCAAAAATCTTAAGCAAACATTTCCAAAATATACTGGAAAACTATGATATTGACATGATCCACCAGTTGTTTGTTCCATAAATCCTTCCGGAGCAAACTTTTCTGGAAACTTGCGATGAAATGACAAGTGTTTTTCATGCCAATTTGATTGTCTCCAATGGTCTGAAGTATTTTCTTTGACAAATTCCTGCACTCGGCTTCGAAAATCTGGCGGCTTTAACAGTAGTAATTGGATTATGAGGAAGCATACTTGAGCCTCACTGCCTTCATTAGTTCTAAGAGCCTTTAAATTAAAAAAAAATTAATTTGTGAACATAAAATTATACTATAAATATAAATTTTGTGAAATATGATGGGCATTAAAAAAATCTACTATTAATTTCTTATTTATATGACTTCACCTACCAAGCATAGTATGAGACGATCAATTGTAATGATATTGTATTTCCAAATCATATCATTAACAGTATCAATGCATTTATTTACATGTTGTTGGCCAACACTATTGGCAAATTCAAACACTAAATAGTCACAAAACATCCGTAAATGTGCTGACAGACCTCTAGCTCCTATTCTTTCTAATATCCTAAAATAAGAGTTATTATTCAAAATAAAAAATTCACTTGAATGAATTAATGTAATTCATAAATTTTTTAATTACCATTACATAAATTTACATGCAAATTAGTTTTAATACAATATTTTATTAATTTACTTGTAAGCTATTGGTCCAATTCGATCGGTTTCGAAAATCATTTTCCACAATAAACAAAGAAATAGAGGAGGATTTCCAGGAACAGAAAAATGTGCTATTATATCGTTTTCATTATTCATTGATGACCAATTTCTATATTCTTCTTCTACAGCTTTCTGAAAAAAAAACTGTTTTATTAAAAATAAAATTTATTGCAATTAATTCTTGTTTGATATTTTATATCCTTCCAATGTAATATACTAACAAATTTTAATTTAAAAATTTTTAAAAATTTAAAATTATATTTTCTTAGTACCTTAAAATTATAAATGAAATAAACAATTTAAAAAAATAACATGCAATAAAGTCATATATAAACTATATTGATAGTTTAAATAATAAATCACAATTAATATAATGTATACAAATGATAATTATAAAAATACAACACAATTTAAACTCAATATTGTTTTTTAATATTAATAGCCTGTACTTTTATCTGTTGCTTTGTTTCTTTCGAAATACAATTCTGTTGGAAAAATTCACGAAGAACTGGTGGAAAACATTTTAAAGTATGTTTTGCCCATGAATGAGGAGTATTTTGCATGATCGTGTTAATTAATTCTTTGCACCATGTACCATTCAATGAATCAGCACCTGAAAATCATTAATGTAATCTTAAATTAAAAAAAAACTAAAACAATTAGATATATTATTATGTAGTTACGTCGTTAAAAAAATATTACCTGTGACATTCATTGATCTGGCTAAAGTCAAAATCAAGACCCTGTTCAGTTCTTCAGATTCTGCAGAAACCAAAGTTTTCGGTTCTGATAAAAAACGTGAAAATTGTGGTTGTACTTCCGCAGATCCTAAACCAGTTATCATGCGAAGAGCTGTACTTTCCACGCTGAAAATCAAACAATAATAAACGTAAATTAATATAAATTTTGCATGCTTAGTACATATAAATTACTTCATTTGTTTATTACACTTTAAATATCCATAACTTTAAATATATAATTGAAATATATTAGAATTTAGTATTATAATGATTATACTATAAATAATTTAATTTGTTTTAAATAATTCGAGTTGTCCTTAAATTGTTTTAAATTAGAAAATAAAATAAGCAAATTATTACCCAATATGAAGTTGTGTTTGATTGGTTTGAGGCACTGCTGCTAGACTATGAAGATGAGACAAAATTTGTACACGATAATGAGGTTGAATGTGATGCATTCGGTAACTAAACATTTCTAACAGTGTGTATAATGTACCCCATGCCTGAGCTTTAAACACTGTTGGCAGAAGTTGACCTGTAATAGAAGTATATTTAATTATATTAAAAATTAACTTCTAAAGTAAGTATTAAAGTATTTAAATGCATTTTTACAATATTTAATAATATTACAAAGATAGAATAAACCGTGTTAAGAAAGTCGAGATGTATAAGCAGAGATAAAGCATGAAAATTCGTTCAGTGATATTAACTCTATAATTTAGTTATTAACATATTACAGTTATTAGGATTGAATATATGAATTTCAAATTGTATAATAACTTTTTTAATTTATAAATTAGCTTCTAACAAATCAACTTACTTATAAACCCTTTTATTCCAAGACTTTCAATTTCAGTGTATACCAAAAGTCTGCTATAGGTTTCGACAAGAGCTGGTGGTAAAGTAATTTGTCCCTTTGGTTGTACACATTTAATAATATGAGAAACAATACTGTGTATTAGACTCATTTTTGCATGTACTGTTAAAGAATCTAATATTGACATAGATAATGGCGTTGTCGGGCCAGTAGCTATAGTTGGATCATTTTGTAAATTAGCCGCTAGTATATGTTGATATATTATACTCTGAAACAAAGTTTTAATAATTATCTCGGTTGATACTTTACAACAAAAAACTATGTTATAATTAGGTTATAAAATAAAAATTCAATTTAAATACAAAATTTGTAGATAAATAAAAAAGTCTTAATATTATAATATTATTTTTGTTTAATCAGAAAATTAGTCATATAATTGATTCAAATTAAGTTATAACCGTATTAATAAAGTTATAGAAAATTAAAATTTAATGCATAAATAAAAATGAATATTTATTAATATATTAAACTCAAAATGTGTCAATTTATAATACCTTGTGATTCCCCATAATAGTTTCAAAAAGAGTTGCCATTGGTCGAGTGAAGAAATCATGATCCGTGGAATAAGCATTACATAAAAGAGCGATTCTATAATCTGGACCCATGGTAAGTGTAAAAGGTTGAACAAGATGTAGAAGAAAGCTAGAAATTACAATAAAAATATATCATTCAACAATGGAATTTATTTACAATATCATTAAATATCTGTATAATATCACAGAGTTATCTATTGTCCATATCTTTGCAAAACTAGACAATAAATATCAGTCTGATATATAATAAATATTTCATGATATTTGAATTACTAGTGATTATTTATTAAAATTATTTTTTATAATCAATATTTATGATGAATTATCTATTCTTAAAATTTAATTTCTTTTTTTAAATGATTATTATCATCATAATATAATATTAGGGTAATAGGTATTTTATAAAAAAATATGCATCGTTGTAAGGTAATATGGAAAATATAAAGTATAAATTAAAGAAAATGTATCATATTTAAGAAATGTTAAATTCAATTATACTACAAACTTTATATTTCAACATTATAAATCATGGTATTATAATATATAAGAATTAAATATTTTTACAAATGTATGCATTTATAATAACAAATCTGGAGAAATGTTAGATTAATTGATTTTTACTTACTCATAATGAGCTTTAAGATTATGGGGTATGGGCCGTTGAAGATTTGTTTGTTCAGTTTTAGCTTTTTTTAATAAATGTATCCAAATGCATATGATAGCCATTTGATGTGTGCAAATTGGTTGTGTAAAATCAGGTACTGGAAGTGGCTCCTTTTCAGGGTATAAAAAGTCGTAGAGTTTGAAAATTGGTAAAAAATTAGACAACTGAAAAAATATTACAGATTTAGTAAATGTTGCTTTAATTTTTATTAAAAATATATTATTTATGTCTAATTTTTAAATACCGGATTTCGTTGAATGCTTCCTGAAATGAATTGTAAAAGTACCCACATTAAGTGATCTCTTCCTTTTCTCCATTGCCGTGCAGCTAACTAATAAAAAAGAAATATATTAACTTGTTTAACATGTTATGATTTATTAATTTATAAAATGAATTTATTCTTTATAAACATACATAATTATTTAGTACATATATATTTAATTTCGGGTAAAGTAATATACAACATAAATTTGTTAATTAGATTGTTGATTGTATTAATTAAATGTATACCTTATCATGAATAGCCGTTATAAAGTTGGGAAAACAAGCGAATTGAAAAAGAACGAAGTAAATCAGTTGAGAAGACAAATGTAACCAAATCCAATGATTAGTCAAAGTTCCATCCATTTCTTCAGTTATGTTTTGATCATTTTCTAATTGTGCCATTGCTTGCATAACTAACTCTACTAATTGCTCCTCCAAAGATAAACATCTTTGTTTATGCTGAAATAAATCATAATAAGGAACACTATTTCAAAAACTCTTTCAAATCTCAGTATAGACTTAATTTTAGTATTTATTATTAATTTATTTTTTTATATAAATAATTAGTTTTTTACCTGTTTCTGCAATCCTAACATAGAACAAACCATATCCCTGCTATACGGTTGTTCTAATACATATCTTAATAATTTAGTTTGTGGTTTTAAAATATCATCATCATAAGGCAAACTGCCTTTTAAACAAAATTTAAGATTAGAAGGATCTAGCAACCAAGGATTCAACAAGTGATCCGTATACCCTGAATGTTCAACTACTGGGATCATTTTAGAACGTCCTATAATTGAGACCATTTGAGCAGTTGATCGAAAACTATCAACAAAACTTGATAATAGTTTGGCCAATTTCTTGAAATCATTATAAAATATTAATTAGCATCTTTTTCACATTACTATTAAAAAGTAATAAAAAACAAAAAAGTTGAAGTATATTTACCCAGTGTGGCCATTTGCAGTCTGGATAATCTTTTATAAGTTCATTAACTATAAAATAACTTGGCAGCAGACATGCTTTTCTGTCAAAAATATATTCAATAACTTTTTCTAGTGCTTTGAATTGAGGTAATGTAGATGAATTTAAATTTGAAGGAAAACTCTGAGATTTTTCAAGACATATCTGAAATTTATAAAAATACACGATATAGAATACTATATATGTTATTTAAATTATATGATTTTAAAACATATTTATTATTTAATTATCTGTTGAAATATTAATTATTCCATAAGATATATAATTTGTAATATATTTGTATAATTCATTATTTACCTTCATAATCCCTCTTACTTCTTTATATCCAACCCCACCAATTATATCTCGAACAAGATTAAAGCATTCAATCCAAAAATCTTGTGACTGATATTGTAATTTATCACTGTTTAATATACAATCACATACAAGTCTGAAACGAATATTTTAAATATAATTTATTATTTCACAATTGAAACTTAATATTATACATAATAAAACATTTCACTTAAATATTATATATTATTTTCTTATATTAAAAAATATTAACTATATTATAATTTATTATGTATATGAATAATAATACATACATATATTTATTAATTAAAATTAATACAATTTTGTACTTTAATATATTCTCATTGGCATATATATAATTATGAAGAGGATATAATACCTTGCTTGTAAAATACCATTATTTACAAGATTTCTTATCAAAGAAAAGAACATTTGAGTATCATTTCGATTTGTCTTTGTAGCAATTAGACATAAAAAGTGTCGAAGAGCAGGATCTTGTTGTTCGATTGGCAAATTGTTTAAAATTTTTATCAAATCTTGTTGCCATTGTACTAATTTTGTATTTTTATTTTCTGAGTTGTAAACTGTGACACAACTAAATGCTTCTTCCATGGCTTCTACTCTCTAAATAATTCACAATAAAATATTTTATTATTTATATTAATATATAATAATAAAATGATTATATCTATTACAAAAAATCATTGATTCATTTATGTAAACTTATATATATATATAAAAATATAAATATATTTATAATAGTATTATAATTTTAATATATAATAGTAAAAAAATCAGTTTTTGAGATCCTATATTTTTAATTAAGACCTCTATTCACACAAATAGCATAAAATATCCATATAATATCACAGAATTATTTATTATCCACTTTTTTGCAAAATTATACAATATCTATCATTCTGAGACATAATGGTATTTGTGATATTTGTGTTCCTAGGGACATTATAAAATTCAACCAATTTTAAATGTAAATATATACATAAAAGAAAATGTCTATTACTATATTAAATACATTTAAATGCATATTAAAATAATGATCATGCTTTATATATTCAAATAATTTAAATACAATACTTTTAAAATAAAGTAAACAATGTAAAATTAATAATAATAAATTTCATGTATATTATTTTATTTTTAAATAAATAATTTATGACGAACAACATTAATTTTTTATATTTCTTATTTGAAACTTACCAAAACATCATTTACAAAAGTTGTTATTTGAGTTTCAAATTTCATATTTTCTGTTCTTGTCATCACGAGGTCACGAGATGAAGTTGTATACAGTAAACATTAGCCGCTCATATCACTGATAAAAGTTTTTTAAATTAGATAGTTTAATTAAATTGCAATTTATAGTTGTAATATTGACAATATTCTATATTTTTATTTAATCTTTTTATAACTGAATTATAATAATTATCATCATTATTATTATTATATCAAACAGTCTTGGATTAGTACATACGAAATACAAATGTAATTGGAGGTTATGTATAACAAATGTTTTGAACACACGTTTTGGATGTGAAGGACCTCTTGTGAGTTGTGAATAGAAATCCAGTTATAAATTTCTCTCTAATGAGCTTTGACAAAGCCGATGTAATTATTTTAAATTAAGGTACACTTTAATATTAACAATCTACGGTTATTAATATTTTAATATTACGCATTTAATTATTTTATATAGAATTTAGTTAAAAATTATATAATTTCAAAGCATGACTTAATAACAATTCAACTACTTTAGTGTTTTAATAACAAATAATAACAATTAAAAATATTAGTAATTTTGTTATTGTTATTTTTTTAATTTAAATACCAATTTGTTATTATCGTTTAATTGAAAAAGAAAATCATTCAGACATGTCAAAATATATAATTCAACAATAAGTGTCAAACTTTATTACTGTAATATGTTGCCCCAACTAAACAAAATTTCATTCCATATTATTCTTTAATGGTAGGCGAATATTTTCTATTAATAATATCAAAGCTTTTAGTACAATTGTTAATAACGTAGTGCAAAACACTTTTTATCACCTGCAGCACAAGATGAGTCCGCACGTCAAAAAATAAAATTTTATATTTAATTTATTAATATAACAAAAGTGTTCAAAATTGGTCAATTATACACTGAATGTCAAATAACAATTACACTTTAAAAGAATATAATTATTTAAAAATGCTTCGAGCATTTCTTTGTTTATATTTATTTCGATTTGTTTACATACTTTGAAAGAAACAACTACATAGATGTAAAGAACACACACGTGGATTCGGTGGAGAATTAAAGTGTACCAGTCACTTTCGAAACATGGAATCGAAGTGGCTTGAAAGTGCAGGAATGTGTATCCAGTATGGAATCTCTTTAGAAATGTCTGCATGCTGTGCGTTGAATCTCCAAGGAATAGGGTCATCGATTCAACGAAGATTCTACTTAGATTTAACGTAGAGAAAGAGCAATATTTTCTTAATTAATTATTATTATTTCTTAATTAATGTATTAATGGTATAAATAATTGTCGTGCATAGGCATACGCATGTATCTATATATAAACCTATATTGTTCATAAAAAAATATGAAAAAAGATATATATCTATATATAAATTAAAACAAACAAAAATTGACCAGTTTTTCAAATACGCGTCATACCATTTGATGTGTAACAAATACCAAAACAAGTCTATATTTTTTATTTGTCAAAATTATTTTATATTTAATATACTATATTATATAATATGATATCTAATGGATTAACAATACCCTGCAAGTCTCTGTAGGACTAAATCATAAAATTTGCTTATCTCTCTTTCACCTTACAATGGCCACATGGTATTATTGTTTCGTGCGCTGAAGATTTCAAGTTCGAATCTAACAATATTACGATGATATTTTAAAAATGTATTATATATATTATATGTTCATGTTTAGCTTATTTTTTATATTATTTTTAAAGATTAATAAAATCAGTTAGTATTGATAATTGATAAATAAATAAAATACATATTATTTCTTTCAATTTTATATTTGCATAAATTATAAGTAATCTGTGTAAAATACTTCTGAAAATATAGTAGTGACTAATTATTAAACAACTAAAAGTATATGAATAAATATATTATTTAAATTAATCAGCCCCAGTGACAATACATTTTTTGTCATACTTTGGGAGTAGTTTTAAGTAAAAATAATATTAAACTATGCTGAAATTACTTTATATGCATATAGAACTTATTTACACCAGGGATACTTAATAAAATGGATTTATATTATTATTTTTATATTTTAATTTTTCAATATATTTACGAAATAAAAATGAATCACTATATATTTAAAAACATAAAGCACTTTTATGTGTTTATTAAGTATAGGTTCCATGCATAGAAACTATCCAATTTTTCAACAATGTGTTAGAGAATTTATTTAATATAATAATAATAATAATAATAACTGATTTATTTTATTTCCAGTTGATTATTTAAAATTCAAATAATAATTCATTTTAAAGATTAAAAATATCGTTGATATTTGGTAATATCTTGTATTGATTATTTTATACATTTTCTGCTTCATAAACAAAGCATTTTATCAGAAATAAACATTAAAAATTTGGATATGTAATTTAGTAGCCATTTTATATATCAAAATAATCTCCTTACTCACTAATCGCAATATATATTTCCCGAATCTTTAAAACTTTAGTAACACAACAATCTACTTTGATTAACAAAAAAAAATCACATTATAATCGTTTCATCCTTTCTTTTAAATCATCGGAGTTAATACTTATTTATGCCTGTTAAAATTAGTAACCCAGTAAACCAGTTTCAATTAAAATCATATTTGATTGAAATTAATTGTATTTATGTCGCAATGTAGATTGAAAAATAAAATAAATAATAAAAAATGTAATTATTTTTTATGTATTATCTTATGTATTTATTCTAAGTAAAATTATATTTTCATAATTTGTATATGGAATTAATAGCAAACTTTTCAAACATCCTAAAGAATTATTAAATTCAAAAAGCTTTATTTGAACAATAAATACTGTTTTCATATTTCAATTTTTTACTTGTCATTTTCCGATTTAGTTCAATTTGAGTAGATTATATACTTTCTTGATTAATAAATGCAATTTAAGAAAATATATTTAAATATTATTTCATAAATTTTAATTTCATTTAATTGAATCTTGTTTGCTGGGTAAGTTTTTAATTGTTTAAATTTAAAATACTTTTGTAAATTGTAATTAATAGAAAAAACTGTTTATCTTAATAATGTAAAATATAGCTTTTTTGCTGTTTTTAAATTAAATTATAAACTTATTAAAACAACAAAAAGTATAAAAAAATGTCGACAATTGAATTGAATAGTTATTTACAAATTTAAAAAACACTAATATTAGGCATAAATCTTTGTTTTTAAGGTGTAATTCCAATGTTACTTTATCGACAGTGGTATCATTTCTGTATTGCTTGAGTCTCTAGTTGTAATACACATAACGACAAATAGAGATGGCTCTGGTAGTAATTTAGATATTATAGGATAAAAACGAATGAAAAAACTTGAAGTCATAACATGTTAATTATAAAAACAAAAGTTTAAACCAAACTCAAATTTAAAAAAATGATTATGGAATATAAAAATTGCATATATAAAGATTCAAATTTATAGTAAACGTAAATATTTATGAAACTGTAAGTCGATGCGAACGAAGTTCATTACGAAAAAATTACCTTACAATGGTAAATATAATTCATGTCGCGTCACTTGTTCTCCAAAAAATTTAGTTATAAAAAAATTTGCATAAAAACTTGCATTAAAAATTAATCAACATCAATCAGTAACAAAGATAACTATTTAAAAATCAAAACTTAGAAATCAAGGAAACAATATATGTTAATAAATTTGAAAATAAAAAGTGAATATTGAAATGAAATAATTTTTTAATTTTTTGTCAGGTATATCTCAATAAAGGCGATTCAAAATTGTTTTTGTCAAATGGTTGGACGTGATTTTAAGTTATATTTTTTTATAAAATTAAAATTTAATTATATTATAATTATAGCATTCATTTAATAAGCTCAAAATGACTAGAATATGTTGGCAGTTTAATTAAATACTAGAAATGTCTTTTAGTTGTTAAAAAATAATGTTTATCGAAAATTGATCCATTTCTCTATTTTTTACTAAAAACATCTATACTTGAATTCATCCTATTTTTCTCAATATTATTCAAAATCGATTCTTATTAGACTTTTAATGGCTCAAATTATCTGATTTATTGATATAAAGTTATTGTGGACGTTTTTGAAAAATTTCATTTTTCGACCAAAATTCGATTTTTGTAAAGGGGTATAGTCGTAATTTTTGACGAAAATGACCAAAAATTGACTTTCTCCAAATCAACTCGAAATGACTCTAGCAAGTCTTTGCAGTATAAATTCATAACAGAAATGCGATTTTTAATTGTAAGAACGGTCTTTTTTGTGAAAATTGATCCATTTTTGTCGATTTTACCGAAAACGGCCAAATTTCAAATCACCCTATTTTTCTCAATTTGGCTCAAAATCTGTTATAATTGGATTTTTAATGGCTCAAATTATCTGATTTATTGATATAAAGTTGTTGTGGACGTTTTTGAAAAATTTCATTTTTTGACCAAAATTCGATTTTTGTAAAGGGGTATAGTCGTAATTTTTGACGAAAATGACCAAAAATTGACTTTTTCCAAATC
>JABFQC010005452.1:0-11639 GCA_022817085.1 Psilanteris sp. ZL-2020 | reverse complement strand
GATTTATTTTAACTTCAAATGATTATCTTAGAAAAATAAAATAATTACTTATCGATCAAAAACTTTATTTGTAAGAATTATTTTTTTAATAAATATAATAAGTAAATGCAAAAGTTTTTATTTCAATAGGAATATATAGATAACAAAATATTATTTTGTATATAATTGTTGGGAATACAATAGAAGCGGAATTAAGTGATAACTATATATATATTATACATTTACTTGGTCACATTTTTTGTTATTAAAAATAATTTTATTTTAACGTTACAAAAATTGGCTTGTTATTATTTTATTATTTTCAAGTAAATACAAATACATGCACTTTTTGTAATTACATTATCTTCGTTTAAATTTTGTACTTAACTATTAGACTAACTATTCATATGTGGGTTAACTGTTAGAAGTCCAATCAATTATGCTTGAAAAAAACTATTCTAAATTTTAAGTCTACATTGAGAACGATAACGGTATTAGTGTCTGCATTTTATGTTAGAGCTTCTTCATCGATCTTACTTTAGCATGAAATATTTTTGCTTAATTTTTTAAATGATATGACTGTTTCAATAATGAAATTTATGATATAATAATAATGTTTAACTATGAATCATATTCTCTTTCGTTTCTATAATTACTATATATTTTCATTCCAAGAAATTTGAATTTGTTATATTCACATGTGAATTTGCATATGCATGTGCAACAGTCAATATAATGTTCATTGTTCATTATGTTCATTTGTGATAGTCTATACACTGTTTTGTACTTATAATTATATTTAATCTACTAAGATATTTAAACAGTGAAAAATGCTAATTCTCATTCTCAAAAGTCATCGAGCTTTTCTATATTATTTGCCTATATTTAACTTATTATACTAATCTTTTTATAGTTATAGAGGTCATTTTCTGAGGCGCTATTTTTAATAAATAAATACAATATAATTATTAATATAGAAAATAAATGAAATTATCATTATTTGATATAAAATATATGTAACACCCCATTTATAATTAATAATATTAATAAATTATGTCCAGATTGTATTTTATAAAAAAGTATATAATAATATGAGCCGAATAAGAAATTTAAATATTTTATTTAGAAACATAAAATATTTGGAATCAAAATAATTATTTATACAAATATTTAAAAACATCTGAACTGCTTTATTTCATTATATTAATTTGTGTTTATTTTATGCAATGGCATTTGAAAGAATTATCGAAATTGTATTACTTTTTAATAATTATTACTAATAAATACAAATTTAAATATTTGTAACAATCAGCAAGAAAAGATTGAAGATAAACTTCAAACTTGTAGTAAATAAATTAAGAGGAAGACATAAAAATTACTATATGAAACTGAATATAATAATACACTCATAACAGCGTACTATCTAAAGTGAATTATATTTAAATTATAAGCAACGCGAATAAACTGTAGTTTAATATAAATATACGTATTACGTATATATTTGTGTAGTTGTTTTATCACTTTCAATATTATATATTTTAAATTATAATGAAATATGAATTGATATGAATGGAATCATAATTATTTGAGAATAATTTTTTTTAAATTCAATACAGTACCAAGATGATGTACTTAACTTGTTTATGAGATATTGCATTGTACATAAAATGATTTACGACATATTTGTTTTCATATTCTAGCAACGTCAAAATTTATAGTAATTTTTATAACTTTTTCTACATGTAAACGTGTATTTAAAATAAAATTTTATAATAAGTTTTAAAAACGTTTTGACCATAATATTGTTGCATAGATCTTCTGATCTAATATATTTTTAATATAACGGAGTATTTTATTTGGAACTATACAATGTGTTAAATTGGATTAAAATAATTATAATTTTATGCAACAATAATTTAAGTGCACAACTTTAATGCTAAACTTGTAATTAAAGAAAATATAATTTGATAGTATCGATGCGGTGTTAACTATTATGCAGTTATAAAATTATATAAATATGCTTTAATGTATATATGTATGTATACAAAATCTATTATAAGTTACCTTAACAGTATATATACAACGTTGCATATTAATTTTATGATCAAGCTAAAGATCATATCAGCTATAATGAAAATTGTCACATTACACCTAGGAAATAACTAAATTTAGACTTTCTGCATATTGGATCTAAAATATTAAATGACCCAAAACCACTTAAGACTTTGAAATAATTAATCAATTTAATCGATATTGTAGGGCATATTTGAAAGATGTTTATTATCCATATCATAATGTTAATGCTTGTCATTTGTTTCAATTAATTAACGTATGAAATTTTTATTATTTTCTGAATTATCTAAAAATAAATTGGATGCATAATCTGTATGCAATTGATTGATGTTTTAAGATATTGACACGAAGACTAAAATTATACCAAAATTGTACAAAAACACGTATAAAAATGAAGAGATTAATGTCAAATGGGAAGAGCAAAAATAATATTTTTGAAGCACGCGACACTGCGACGTTTTATGTTGGCCACTTGACCCAAGACTTTCAACGGTATGATTAAATGGAAAATTTATTACTTGGTCATACAAGAACTCGATTTCCAAACAGAGAATCTTAACTTCTATAAGCGACAATGAACAACGGTTTATGAACTAATACATCGACGTTTAATCGCGGTTTCGGAAACAGTAGGAAGGATGGGGATTATTACACTTTTACAGCCTCTATAGTTCTATAGTTACAAAAATTGTGTCAATGTGTGAACTAGTCATTCGGTTTTGGCTCATTCAATTGAATTTTACCTTTAGTCTAGGAATTAAGTTTGGTATCAAGAGGAAAGAAAACCGCGACCATTATTCAAACAAAGGAAAAGGTATAAATGAAAAAAAAAGAAACGAAAAAAGACAGAGAAAGAGATTTCCAATAGAAGAAAAACTTGCCAATCAACTTTTCTTATTTTCCTTGCTCTTCTATCTCCTTTGGCTACTGTCTTTCGAACTATATATCTAACATGTCTCCAAAGACTTTATTCCGACACTGCCTTCTTTCGTTCTTAATTTATACTGAAAAGTTCTGAAAGTCCATCATTATCATTAGTCAATGCTGTAATTTACATTTTATTCAAAAAGATGTTCGATTGTAGTTGATGTTACTGGAATATTCATACTTGTTTTAGTGATAATTAAAAGTATTCTAGATTTATTGGTATAATATATGCAAACTCAATTTGTGAACCTTTATTATTAATTAATGTAATATAACTTTATTAAATTATATTATATTGTATTATATAATAATTATTTTATTAACCTTTTATTAATTTTATTGCAGTCATTTTGAAAAATATTTCTAAGAATATTGAAGTTCATAATAAATTATAGACAATGAATTATATTAATTCCTTTAAGAGAAAAACTATATAATAAAATATTTAGTTAAACATTTATTTACGAATACAGTTTTATTATAATTTTAATTTTATTATTTTTTTAAATTGTGCTTTATTAATTAATTAGATTGAATGATATTATGTTTATAAAATATTTACTATCTACAGAATTTATAATATATAAAAAATCAAATAAATAAAATCATGTACATTAAAAATATTTTAAATATTTAAATTAAATTATTATATAATTGCAATTAATGTTTATTACTAAATATTTGAAATTTTGTTTAAAAAGGAGAAACTTAATACTTAAGAAATTAATATATAATTGTGAATTTATATAATATAAAATTTTTATTTAAATTCAATTCTTGCGTATATGTTATAATTTTCTTTATTGCGATTTTTTATAATTATTGTAAATATATAGTATATTTTATCTATATGTTTTGTTATTATAATTTTATTACGTTTTAATTATTAATATCAGTATATATTTAATACATTGAAAAATAATATAAATAGTATCCCCTAAACTCTATACACTCTAAAAGCGCGGGGAAGTCAACTGTTTATATTTTTAAAAATTTACCTTGCAAATCGATAAAATGAGTTTGGTATCTGAAAGATATTCACGAACATGAGGTTCATCAATTAGTTATTAAGGTGATTTACAAAAGTTTTTCAGGGCATGATATCCTACTTTTTCTACTTTTAAGCACGATTAGTGTGCTTAATGAACGTGCACGAGACATTAGAATAGTTAATATTTATTATTTATTTTTAAAAGCTTATTTAAAGAGCAGGATAAGGTTTTTGTTTTATTACTAGCTGACACCACAAGCTTCGTAAAACAAAATATTAAGCAAAATAATATTTCAAAATAAATTTCCTTAAAAACCAGGTGATATTGTCAATATGAGTCAATTTTACATTTAATGAAACAATTTGGTTTACGTAGTTTAATTATTAATTGAAAATAATATATTAATCCAATATTATTGCTAATATATTATTAAAAACGCAGGTTTCATATAGAAACAACTCAATTAAAAAAAGTAAATATCTTAAAATATATACTTCTATTTAAACGAGATTTATAAACGGGAAGGTTATAAATAGCATATAAATATGTCGTAAAAGGAAAATGTATCTCTTTTCATGAAGATTATTGAGCACTTATTTACATTTGAATATCTTCATTCTTTGAAGCGACAAGCTATAATTTAAGTAAGTAAAGCAGTACATACAGAGACTAGTTTGTTTTAGTATATATGGAAGTGTATATCTCGAAGGTGTATAATAAAATTTTGCAAGGTTTGAACAAATTTAGTGGTAAAACCAAATTAATAGTTATAAATTATTTATAAGAAACTTTGAATGGATAGGATTTTAAATTTATTTAAACTTATTTTATTTTACTTATAATACATTAATGTACTATGACAGAAACACAATTACATACATTTTTATTATTTTTAACATTAATTCAATGTACGTGACATGTGTCGGTCAAATCTTGCAAAATCAATGTTTTAACAGTAATAACGGTGACACAATTGAACTAATATTAGATAGAAAACTATAAGTTATTCGGTTTATTCAGTATTATTGTAAATTTTTGACAATCAGTCTTTTCATTATTGTTAAAAACAATAAAATATCCTGTGATATTTCTCTCGGTGTAAAGATGAAAAATATTAACTATATTTATATTAACCTTACATATGTTTTAACACTCAATGTTAGGCTTTAATTCAGTTTAGATATATTTTTTTTTTTGATGAAAATCTATACATACACATTAACTTATTTACATTAAGTCCTAATATTTAAATAAATAATGTGATCAAATTGTAGTTAATTGTTAATTAATTCGAAATATGACTTTTAAAAACAATCCTAAACAATATTATTTAATTTTAAAACATATTTGTATCTTTATGAGTAATATAGTGACTGAAAATACATCACTATCTATGCGATGTAATTGACGTTACTATCACAGAACATTGCCCACAATAAAACCACTGCACCGATAGTGAGTAAAAGCAAGGGAGAACAGGCAAGACACTTGTTGTCTTGAGCAAACAAGTTTCTGCCTCTCAGCATCTAGATGCTTGTTTTCCATGAGTCCTCTTTTATTTTACAACAAAGGTGGTTCTTTTGAACTAATCAATTATATAATTAAATATTTAACTTACAAAATTATCATCCACGTTAAATTTCGAATCAATAAAAAAATCTTTTGTCGTTTTAATGTGAGAATTTTAATTGACAGAACTATATATTGTATATATAATTACAAAAATAATCGATAAAGTTTAAACAGTATGAATTTTTTAAATTATACGATCATCGTTTGTTGTTGTTTGCTTGGTATTTATACTTTGCAATTTTTTTATTTTATTCCTACAATTACATCTTGGATGCCAAAATAAATGTCAGAACGTGAACATACGACGAACTGTGAAAACACTAAGATATTAGACAATCAAATCAATTACAATAAACGTCTAAACTACTCTATGTCAAATCTACGAATTTTACTTTTAATCTTCTAACTGTCAAAGTTAATTTCAGTCAATTCTCTTGTGGAAAAATGAAAGTAACAAAACATATAAATTGAAAAGTGGATTCGAGAATTGAAGCGTCAAAATATTTGTCGTTGCATTGAAATTTGTAATTAAATATACGTCTTTGCTTTAAAAATTGATTTTGGTTTTTCCTATTGACATAATTAATGCAAAACTTTTATATTTAGTTCAAGTGAAACAACTCTTCAATTTTTAACACATTTTCTTAAATTAATACATTGTGTGTTATAAATTATCTTGTTTTATCATTTTCCAAGTTGAATGTTTGTTCAAAAGATTATCAACTCCACAGCTTGAAATGTTTTCGTTCCTTACATCATATAAGTATACTACAAAGTTCTAATTTACTGTAAAATAATTTGTAATATCAATAAAATCAATTCAACTTCAAGTATTTTCATTACAGACAATTTTTAATCAAAAATATTTAACAATATTTTAAAGTAGGCAACATATGCACGAAAACTCAGGTCTATCTACTCAATCTAGCGAAGGATAAGTGGCTTATTACAGTTCAACTCATAAAGTCTCTCTAATAGCTTCAAACAAGTGATGTCAAAACTGACAAAATGAGCGAAGTTAAAGAAGGTATACCACTCTGAATTGCAAAAGGCAGCTCCAAATGCTGAAAAATTTTCAATTAAACTATGGTTATTCTGTTGTCATAGAACTTCGTTCCTCGAATCACTCCTGCATTTGAAATCGAAAGTTGCGTTCACTACATACTTATGTGGTTCCGTTTGTGGTCATATTAAATGTTTTAGTTCATTTAATAAAATCATTTATTTTACTACGAATTGTTGTATTCTATTAATATTAATATGATATTTTTTATTGAACTATTATGGTAATTTTAGTAAGGACTTTAATATACTTTAGTACATAATCATTATAATTTGCAGCTGTCTAAAAACAAATAATAATAAAACACCATATTAATTTTAATATGAAATATTATATAATAATTTTATATCTTTAGTTAATAGTGGAATTATTATAATTATATAATTAAATGCATATTTGTCACCGTCATGAGAAACATATTTTTGAAATACTATAATGAGACACAAGTAATGTGTTTTATTACATAACATTAATATATGTATAAATTTATTTTTTCACTAATTTGTAAACTTGTACTGTTAATTTATTTAATATAGGTATTCATGAAACTCCTTTGTTAGAATAATTTAAAGTAAATCAGAGATATGGATTATTCTATATAAGTATTTTTTTATAAAATAATTCAATCTATTAAATACTCTTAAATATATATATATATATATATATTAATTCCTACAATGTCGTATTGAAATTTTATATAAATTAAGATTTATCGATTGAAATTCAGTATACTGTACAAATTACATCAATTTCATATTCCTGGCATTATGACTAATCGCGATAATAATCTCCTGGGTTTGAAGTTGTATTAATTAAAATTACCTAATTAGCCAAAAGATTTCAATACAAATGGAATTCATTACGCTTATTTGTTTAAAAAGTCAATTATGTTAAACAAGATATTCCAATTTTCATTAATAGATATTATACTAAATATTAATTTAAATAGTTAAGTTATGATAATTAGATGGTTAACACGTCAATGTTATCATGATTTAAAATATATATAAATAAATATAATGTACTTTCGAGATTCTACATATATATACACGTTATATTTCGTAAACAATTAAAATAATTAAAATATCTTATATTGATTTTAATAATGTGAATGTATTGAAGCGTATAATATACTTTCATGTATCACATATATTTATATTATTTAATATACTCCTTTGTTCTGATACATATAAAACACTCACGTTCTTTAAACATTCACAATCTCGTTATTTTGCGAATATTCATCGGAGCGTAAGACAATTATAAAATAAATTTAAAATATTGACTAAACAGTTTTTATTATAATTTATAAATATTTAAATGTAAAGTTATAATTATTCGAAAATAAATTTGCATTTTTCGTTACAGAAGTACATGTTTAATATTCCAATTTACATATATTGATTAATGTGCCTTTTTTATTGCATTGCATTAAAAAATGTTTATTAGTAAATATCAGTTAAATAAATCTTCATAATAACGGTAGTTTACAAAGTTAACATCAATAATCGTATCTACATGTCGATATAATCATATCTAAGTGTATTATTTGTTCACATATAAGATTTTTTTAAAGAAACCTGCGATTAATCAGTCGGTTGTGCATTTAAAGTAAAAATTTCCTTTTTATATCAGATTATTATTTCAGCATTATATACATTTTTGTTTGAATATTACAAAAATGAAAATAATAATAAATTATACTAAGCAATTTCAACATTTTAACATAAATTATTTTTTATACATACAATTATAAACAAGAGAGAATCTAATATGTTAGTGATTCAAATGAAACATAATAATGGAAATAATACACGATTTCATTTAAGAATAATAGATAATTTATAGATTAAAACAGAACAATATGTTTTTGCGCACAAAAGTACCATTGCATCTTATTTAAATACCTTGAAACACGAAAGTGAATAAAATGCCTGTTATGTGTCTTTTGTTATAATCATAACAGAATATTATTATACAATGCAACACAATGCCTTAATTAAGATGGAAAATGTAAACACTAATCTTAATTAATCAATAATATGATATATATGTAAATTTATACAAATTAAATAATTTATTAATTGGATGCACCATAAAACAGTTATGCGTGTCATACTGTAATGGCATTTTTCATAGTCGGATGGCCTTCAATTATGAATTATGCACAAAATTGATTTAATTTAGTGAACGAATAATTTGAGTTGAAACTTATATAAATCTACGTTTAGTTTGAAATGAAAAATCAGTCGTATTTTGTGTGCCGAGGACGAGCGAGTTCGTTAGGTTAAAGCTATGACGTCGGAATCACTGGTGCATAAAATTCGCGTATTCGACGAACTAATCAGGATACCGTAGATTATAGAAAGGAAAAAATGTCCCCAATTGTTTCCACATTATTGAAGTTCCTGAATTCTAATGTTGGAAGAAAAATCTTTGAATAAACTGTTGATTATTTAATTAGCGTTTTTAAGTTTGTAATTCAAAACATTCGAACTTCAAATATCTGATCCATCCGCATTACACTATTTTATTTAATATTAACGATGCAAAGGGGAGTTTTAATGTCGACAGACATTCAGAAATGTTCACTGAGTAATCTCGAATTAATTAAAATCATATAACGGTAAATGAAATGGTGGTGCTTGGAGACTGACTGCTTTTCTTTGTCCTCGGGGTTTATACCCTGTTCCTAAATTTTGTTTCCCTTGATCATGCTTACGAAAAGAAAGCGTGCAATTCGTATATTTATTTGCGACGCGTTCGTAGCATTAGCGACGCCGTGCAATAAAGTAACAAAAGTATTGCACGCGCGTCAAAAGCTGGCGGTATAAAAATGTTAGAGGGGTGCTTTGTAATACCAGAGGGTGATGAGAACAAAGAGAAAAGAAGAAATCTACGCATGGCGCACTTGACGAAACCACCTCGTCGAATCACTTGTGTTGCACAAACAAAATGTTGTGCACAAGTTTGAAATAAACCAAATCAAGTCCATTTAGTACGTAGTTAATTCATTAACTAATTGTCTGCAGATAAGTATATATGTATATATCATAGATGTCAAATTATCGTAATTACATTGGTATGAATGATAAATCAAATTAATTGAAATAAAATATACGATAAATTTTGTTTGGTAATTTGAAAGTTGTAATTCTTTATAACTGAATTATTTATAATTATGAAGATCACAGAGTATTCATTTTAATTTGGTACTTTCTTTAATATATCATTATATGATGTACTAACAAATCTTCCTCCTCGTTTTGTGACAGACTCGTATCCTTTTTAATCCTTCTTCGGATAATATTATTTAAATTATTAAATAAGAATGCTACGTCGTATAAAATTGTACGTTTCTATATAAAGCTAACAATTTTTAACTCAAAATGGAACAGATATACGAAGCAAACCAACATTAAATTTTGTTGTCAGATTAAAATAAAATTGTATTTCTTGGACAACACAGTTAACTGAAATGGTTTGTTTATATACGTTACATGCAATTTTTATTAAATTTGATTTCGAATTTTATAACTTTTTATAACTAAATATTTGCAAAAATTGTTTCGACGGATAAGGTTATATATATTATACAATATATATTATTATATATGTTTGATAAATATAATCTTTAGTTTAAATTTATAAGGATTAAATATTAATACGGTTTTGATGAGACGTCTTAATCGAATTACTGGAATAATAACTGACCTCAATGTCATTACGATGTTCAAATAGTGGCAGACTTATACACGATATAACTTGACTTTCACATAATATAAACACTTGTGTTTCATTTACACATTCGCACAAAAATTGTGGTAATTACACATCATACATTATTTGTTGTAATAGTATTTATGACGATGACATTATTTAAGAATGTATCATGAATAAAAATTTATTCATAATGTTAATGTGCAATAAAAATTCTGTCTATCAAAATATATATAGTGGTATTTTTTCCATTTAAATTAATCTTATCGTTCAACGTGTTACTATATTTTTTTCATATATACGACATTAATTGTCGTTCTAAGAAGATATATATACATATGACTAACGGTGCAGTTAAGCTCATGAAGATATATTGATTTCCTCTTACGCAATATTAAATTGAAGCCTAATATTGTAGCATACGGATGTAGCATCCTCAAATGCACAGATTGCTGAATGTTGCATTTCAGGACAGATGCATAAAATACGTTGCTGAGGCACTGAGAAAAATAAATCACAAAAAATTTTATATCATAATATAATAATATATCATAATTATAAAATTTATATCATTAATTTGGAATAATAATAGAGACAAAAAGCATAATATTTACTGTTTTTAAAAGTATTTTTCCTGGAAAAAATTACTTTTTTTTACACAAAACAATAAATATTATGGTTTTGTTTCTTATGATTCCAAATTATTGAAATAAATAGTAATTTTTCATCACTTATTTTTCTCAGTGTGGACTTTGAATTTATAATTTGGTTAGATTTTTAAAGGGGGTAAGAGTTGGGGAGCAAAGCCTCCCCCCCGTATTTCTGTCGAGATTGACCTGAGTCCAATTTGTACGAAACAATAATTTCGTTAATTATATAAAATAATAAAGGTGCAATATATTAATAATGTATAGAAAATGTATGAATAAACTATCGATAATATTATTTATCTATTTAATATATGATTACAAAATGGAAACATGGAAGAAATGAAATTCATTACTTAGTACGATTACTAGGATAAGGCACAAATATTAAGTATTAAATGTTATTATTAATTAATAATTATTTTATAATTGTATAATAATAAACAAATATGAATAACAAATTATAAGTATTTATGTTAATTAACTGATTTATTTCTGTTATTTTTGTATTAATTTCGCTTTCCATCGGGCCTATTGTAAATAAGGCATATCAGCACGAACAAAAACACCAGCGTTGACGTACTTATCTTTTTGCAAGTTGTGAATATACGTCACACTGTGTGGATATAAAAACACCTCCTACAGGATAAAACCTCTGATTCGGAG
>JABFQC010005451.1:0-11640 GCA_022817085.1 Psilanteris sp. ZL-2020 | reverse complement strand
TTCCGATTACAGCGCCATCTATCAGCAAATCGAAAAAAATTTCCCGAATAAAAGTTACTTATTTTTTCACAAGGAATCCAAATCAGCAATAAAAAATGGGGGTTCCCATTTAAGGTTTGAAAGTTACTCCCCGCCCCAACCTCAGGGGGTGGAGGTAGGGGGTCAATTTTGGTGTCATTTGATAGCTTTTTTAAAAATATCATACACGTGTTTCAGCGTTTCTCGATGCAAAGCGTAGTTTCCGAGATATTTGACCGTCCTGGAACTTTTAGGACACCCTGTATATACATATACATACCTATATATAATGAGCAGAGCAATTCAGATTTGTTGTTTCAACGAAATTATCTAAACACTTCGTAAATATGCGATTACGATTATCGAAATGTATATCTGTTTGCTCCAGTTTGTGAAAATGATTCTGTGAATTATTCACGTAAAATATTAATAGATTCGAAATAATAGATTGACATCATGGCCACCGTTTGTTCGCTTTCGCGGTTCCGTATTTTCGCACGAAAACGATTTATGATGATTATAATTTGGTTGTTTTGTTTGAAGTTATAAACACATGCATTACTTTATTTCATTAATGTATATAAACTAGAATAATTGTTGCTCCATGATTGTTGCACTTATCAAAACGATAACTCGTGTTTCCTAGTTGGAAACAATATGTTTCGTCAATGATGCAAGTTAAATAATTAGGTGGACATGAACAAAATATAATTTGTCGTTTTACACCGAGAAAAATAATACATGAAAAATTACTGTTTATAACAGTAGTATATTATTATAATTCAGTGATTATCTATGTAACTAACTTGATTTTTTCTATTAAAAACAGTAAAATTTGACGATTTGTATCATATGGCCCCACATTAATATTATAAACAGATAATTTTTCATACTTTATTTTTCTCAGTGTACTTCTAAGAAATATTATTATAAATATATAAATATATTATATTTTGCAGAATAAACTGTTGTTATTTAGAAATACGTGATAATTTCATATTTGATTCTTTTTTATTTATATAAATAATAATTAATCATGATTTAATATTTTTTTCTACACAAAACATTATTTTTTGAAGTTAGTAATTTAATCATTTTAGTAAATCTTCGGAACCCTCCCCCCCTCCAGAGGGGTATTTCATGCACTTAAAATATACAAAATTTTATACTGATTCCGAATCTATACACATTTTTTGGCGATCTCAAACCGTTCACGAGATAGTGGAGATTTTATTTCGATTTTATTTTTGTTTATTATACGCACAGAGAAAAAGGTATAGTAAAAATTTACTATACTTTATGATAAAGCAAGCACAAAAACATATGTTTTAGAATTTAATAGAATTAACAAACAAAAATATTATGAACCTGAAATATTTTACCATACTTTATGATAAAATATTTTCAGATTTATAATATTTTTGTTTATAAATTCTATTAGATTCTTGTAAACATGTTATTGTGCTGGCTTTATCATAAAGTATATAGTATATTTTTACTATACTTTACTCTCCGTGTACGTTTTATATAAATAACACAATTTTGCGTTACATCTTAATAATTTCGTTAGTTGTATATGTACTATATAGTTTTTTTAAAATTATGTTCTCATCCACAATGAATTTTGATTGTGTGATTGATTGTATTATATTTAATTATATATATATATATACATATATAAATTTAAATTTTGTACTTACATATTGTAATTTTATGATATTTATATTTTGAGTTATTTTATGTATTGAAAAAACCATCGGTTTATAGATAAAGATTGTTATTATATATCTTAAAATATGTTATTCAGGAATTGAGTAATCATTCGTACAGAATGCGAATGACGGTGAGCTGATAAAAATTTGTGACGCGAATAAATAAACATATTTACGTTGCACCGTCAGCTTAGTTAGGTCGAATCTTAAATTTTAAGATATCCGTCATCCCGGACAAACTTTGTACCCGGCAGAATTATATAATAAAATTCACATCCATTATCTCCGCGGTTGGAATTGCCCGTCCGTATTGTTTGCGGATTTGCCGCGAAATGATTGATGAATATTTCCATTTCTTTTACGTAACATGCAAAAAAATTTGCATGGAATAATATTGCAGTATTTCTTGTTCATTGACCTGTTTTCTAAAAAAAGATTTTCCCAATAACGAAGCTATGAACAAATATTAGAACCAAATTTTCTGGGCCACGTCAACGCCATCTACCGTAATGCAAAAAGCATTCTGCCAAAAGAAAAGAAAAGAAAAAAAAGTGTGTGCATATATACACACACATATATATATATTCACATATCGCCGGCATTATTTTTAAGATTTTTTCATAACCAAGAAGTATTTATTTAAATTTTAGTTTTCTTCTAATAGTATTTTTAATTATTTTAATGTAATATGTATTATATATATTACATTATATATATAATATATATATACTGTTTTTAAGATCTTGACATAGTACCGGAATTTGATATGTAATTCATGACGTTCATATAAAATACTTAAAATATATAATGTTACATATATAGTATTTTTATATAAATTAAAAATGTTTTTATTATTATTTTATGATTATTTTCTGAAATCATTATTTTATTCGTAATTTTATATATAAAATTCATACAATCATACTTTGTCAACAAAATAAACAAAAAATTAGTTGTCCTCTAATATGATATAAATTTGTAACACTTCAATTATTAAAAATTTAATTTGTTGAAAATGCAATTATTTCAAATTAAATAACAATGAATTAATTAATTATTATTTGTACTCACTTTCTTAAAAGTTTAATTAAAAAAACGAACCTAGGTCTAGGAACATCACGTCTTTTTGAAGTCTTTTGTTTCTTTCGATTTCATTTTATGATAGCTCCACCCTATGTCTGCGCGCCCGAAACGTCGATTGACCCGAAAACGACCAGTTGCAAGGTTTATGTAAATATTAATCCGACCACATGACTATAATATACATACACATACACATATATTTGATATGCATCTAGAAGCGTACGTACATAACAGTCATGTTTAATTAATGCATTATGATTAATGTATGCATATATATATATACATGCGCCGTGTTTTGAATCATCATCCCTTGGAATAATTTCAAAACAATTATATTCCAAATCAATGGATTTATAAATTTAGGTAATTTCGATAAAACACCTTACATTATCATAACACAAAAGTCGAGTCGTTTGAAATCATTAGCGTTCATCACAATTCGTTCTCAAACGAAATTAATTTTTATTTCAACTTATTTTTATGGAATTGCATTATTTTTAAATTTTCTATTTTAATTCCATTTTCACTTCTTTATAAATAATCACTTATAATAATAGTTTTAATTGTTTAACAATTCAACGCGATTATCAATAAAATAATATCAATAAATACAAGAAAATACTTATCATTGTCATCAAACAAACTCCGAACACAAACAATTGGCAAGAAATATTATACTCAGAACCTTTGTATGTCAACAAAAAACAAAACACTATATTTCACCTGTTCTCCGCTTAGAATTTCAAAATCCTTTCTAAACCTCGAGTTGCAATCCAGGTTTGCAATGCTTTTTATTATTTATTGTTATGAAACCACGTTGCTTTGCTTTTATTATATAAATAGCTATTTTATTAGAAATTAAATTCAATTATATACAAATATTGTAAATAACCATCGCACACCATTTAAATATTCAGTTCTTAACTAATCATTGATTATTATACACATACACATCATTAACAATATTATAGTATTCACAAACTTTATTTTCTGTTCACTTAACATCAACTTATAATATTCATTTTTATTGTTATAGTATTTTTCTGATGAAGGCGAAAAATATGCTGAAACGTTACAAAAATATAAATAATGATTAAAAACTTGAAATGAGTTTTAATTTATCAAAATTGTCTGATTAAAATTGTTATTAAATATAAAAAAGTTATTAAATATGATATGATATATACATTCAATTATATATACATAAATAACAAAATTGTTTATTAATACATAAATTATCATGATTTATATTTATTATTTTATCAAACAGTATCCTTCACTGTTTCCGTGTACATGTCGTGTTTAAATTATATCACTTCTAAAACATATGTATATATATATATATACATATACAAAATTATACGCGAGTCGTTTTTATATTCTTCATCAGCCTCATCGAATGGAATACAAACATCAATTATAACCATAAAATATTTGGAACGCCCGGTACGAAAATACCGAACGACGGCAGCGCCATCGGGAGGAAAAGGGAAAACGTTGCGGGGAAAAGTCAGTGACGTTCAAGTTGAGAAACTGCAACGTCCCGTGAATGCACGCCACGTGCCGACACTTATGACCGAACGGCGACGCGACTCCTCGATTGCCGAAATTTGCTTCCACCGACGGGTCACCGAATCAATTTGGTGCTCATCTTTTTTTTTGCATGCGTTGCAGTTTGACAAATTGAGTCCGGTGACACAGAAAAAAATTGTTGGACTCGGTCCAGAGCGGCGTGTAAGTAGAAATTCAGACTATATCTCGTTTAACAGCGTTGAGTCAGGTCAGGGAAATTATTTTGGACGTGCAAAATGGATACGACGGTTTATTAATAATTCCGCGAATCATAAAAGAAAGCCACCGCGGCGAATCGACCTAAAAAGTGCCCGACCAATGGTACACAATCGTGCAATTGTTGTGCATTTTGTTACGAACGCGATAAAAAGATCGCGCGTGAAACGCAAAACGCGACTTTCCGATGTTCGCGATTTTGCGAGAAACGATGAATAAGACGTTCGCGGTTGGTCCGAAAAATGACCGGTGGTTGAAAATACGAAGTTGTTATGTAATCAAGTTTTGAACATTGTTAACGGTTTTATTGATTCCGCTTAAAACGCGCAATGTTTACTTTTCTGTCAATGCATTTCCAATAACACCGAAAGTTTGTTTTCATTTATAAGCATTGTTGTTCGGTCGTATTATTTTAAATGACATGGTTTTTTTAATTTGCACGTTTCAAAGGAATACCTAGACACAATGAACAGACATTTACAAAACGTAAAAATAATGTCTGCTCCGATGCATTTTAAAATAAATACAAAAACGGTTACATAATTACTGGACTGGTGTTTTAAAGTTCCGACTAAAACTAAGTCAATATTATGTGACACGCTTTCAAGTACATAATAAACGAAATTACAACAATTCCGATTATCGGGTTGTTACTTTGAACGACAAAACTGCTACGGATACTGTTTTGCACTTGACGTGGAGTGACATTTTATTATTCTCAAACAACCAACTTTCAACTTTCATTTAACCAAGTTCAATGAATCGTGTTAATTACGAAAAAACCTCACGCGTGAAAAGTGTGTAAATGAAAATCGATTCTATTGGCATTTACATCGCGAGGTGGTTATTAACGCTCGATTAACATCGTCGGAACATTTACCCCGAGTTTGCGTTATTGCCCGCCAGTTCGATGGCAGATGCGGGTGTTAGATTGAACGAGCGTTGGTTAATGGCAGTGAGTTACAGCAATTAGTTCGGGAACGCAACAATAACAAGCGTTAGTTTACGATTTTGTCATTTGTAACACGTGCATAATTGTGCGTAAAATACCATGAATCGAAGGTTGCGTATAAATAGTCGGGAACACTGAATCGCAGCCACTATTCAGCACAAACACGCATGCTTTGGCGCACTATAAAAAAATCATCATCATTGCCATGTGTCGCGCGCTGCAATGGTAGGGGGCGTCGGCGTAACGCGATACGTCACGCGCGCGCGTCAATTTTGATTGGCCGCGCGCGCGACGCTCTATATGACACAATGCCAATCATCTAAGGAGGTAATTGGGACCGAAAAAAAATAAATAGTGCACTGTTGCGTTTGACTTTTATTTTTCTTCGAATCACCTTCGCTATGCCGTTGTTAACACAAATACAAATAAACCGTGTAAGGGCAGAGGCAGTTGATTGTTGTATACGTAAATAAACGAAAACGACTCGATTCCGGCTGGCGATGCGTCTGTTGAACGATTGTAAATAAAATTTGTTATTATTATTTATATCAATTTTATTTAAGTTTAAGGTATTTTATTTTGTTTGCAGTTTTCGAACAACGTGGAAATTATATTTCGTTATTTTTTTTTCTTTTTTTTTGTAGTTAATTTTTGTAGAAATTAATTTTTTAATACGTATTAATGTAATCAATTTTAATACCATAATTAGTTAAAGCAATTATTTTATGAGTGTGATTTTAATTTGGTTATAATTGCTTTTTTTTTATTTTTATTTTTTGTATTTTGTTTAACAATTATTGTTTCAATATTAAATCAATTCGTATGTTAAACGATCTGATTAATCAGAATTACCGGTTACTTAAAAAAAAAAAAAAAATATGTAGGAAAAAATTAATCTCTACATTATTGAAGAACCAAAAAGTAATCCAAAAGCCGATTCGGCCGTTATTATCGGTTATATTAGCGAAGCATAGACTACGAAATTTTTGACATGGTTTTCACATGATTTTGATCGCGGCCACGTGGGAAAGGTCCTGCGATCGTATTCGTTCCCACGGAAATTCGCAGACTCTCACGGCTCTCCATGGGAAATGAATTCGCATGGGAATTTATTTTTGAGCCAAGTCCCAGGACTGGAACGGCACGAGCCAATGAATGAATAATTTCGGTCACTATTCTAATATTTCTTATTCGTTACAAAAATAACGAACTTAACTTAACTTTCAATAATATTTATTTATAAACTGACGTTGTGCAGCAAGTACTGATTAAACACTATTTTACTTTATTTACATTTAATATAATGTATAACATATATGTATGTTATATATATATAATACAAATAAATTAAATTTAAATAATTAAGCGATTTGTTTACGTTCGAAAGGATTTTTTTATACTAAATAAATATTCATTGTTTATAATAATCCAAATTTGAAATTATTATTGTCCCGTTGTCGTAACTTCGTCCATGTTAATCAGATAAACGTTTACAAATTTTTTTGTTTTTGACTTTGACCTTCTTTTCATATTATCGTCGCGCTGTTTCATCTTTGCAAGATTATTTCTTTTTTGCATGACGAACGATCAACCGAATCAACAATGTTACATCAATGGAAAGCATCGCATTATTTCCAAGTTTACGGTTTTATTTTTGGAACATTAGGCACGCTTTTAAGACCGATTCAATGATAATACTTGTATATTTATATTAAAACAGCAGTAAAATAGAAGAAAGATACGTAATATACACAATGCAATATAAATTTCATAACGAATCCTGTTTTTTGTGATAATAAAATTATAATGTCAACAAATATTTTTTTCTTTTTTTTTAACAAATTATTATATTTCGTAGATTAAAAAAAATTAAACATAAGTCAAATTTGTATTATATTGCTAAATATTATTGATAAAATAATGAATTGTTACAAACACCTATTTTTTATTTATAAACAATTTTTATTTATTTTTCCGCGATAGCAAATATATACACTTGTAATCTGATGAGATAAATAAGAAATTTATTATAAAAAAATATTGTTACAGTATATTATGTGAATAAACGAAAAACCGTTTTCTTACCATATAATTGATTCCTGTATTCATATAAAATACTGCAGAATCAGAATGCTAATATTTATTTTACTATACTATTATATTTATAAATACAATAAAAATAAAGGTATTCTACGTATTATGTGTATTTATTTTTAGCCGAAGTTCCAATAGAACAATGGATAAGACAAAAAATATGTATACAAAAGTTGCAATAATTATACAATAAAACGAATATTCTAGAAATATTTATGAACGTTAAGTCGGAAATAATTATGTTTCGAGCTATTAATTGATTTTATTTATAAAATGACGAAAATGTAAATGTTAATGCTTTAATTAATTCATTAAAATTATTTATTAAAATTACAATAAACATAAAATGATAATTAAATAATCTTAACGATTTTGAAGTATACATTGTTTATTTTATGTAAGTTTTGCCAATGAAATATACTTATAAGTTATATACATATTTTTAATTCATTATTGTTGTTATATTATAAAATATTATATTAAAATGTTTAATTTGCAACCTTAATTGAGTAATGACAATATATTCAATACAAGAAATAAAAAATAATTTAATTCAATTTATATTATAAACAATATTTTATGTAAATTTAATTAATAATTATTATATTATTTAAGATCATAATTTTTTTATATGAAATGGAAATAAAAATATTTAAAAAAATATATAAAAGAATATATATGTATTTTTTATTGATTATCATAAATAAAATGTCAAATAAAAGTTAAAAACAGTAACATTAGTGCTTTGCAACTTTTTTTTATTATTTATTTATTACAAGGTTCAGTGGCTGTATCGAATGAAGGTGAGTGCTGTCAGTAAACCAGTTACATCGCCAACTTTGACAACAATTGCATCTTATTTTTTGACTCGTGGCCATACAAAAATTAAATCTAGACTAAAGCAAAATATTTCATAATTTTTCTTAAACATATGATTAGTCGAAAACAATTATGGTTAATTTGGTAAAACTTAATATTGCAAACAAAAACAATACCTAATAATAATATATCTTATTTAAACTTCTAACGGATAAATACATAAAACAAAATTATATAATTAATGACTATTGCTGAAGCTAAGACCAAAATAAATCTTAAACATTATTAATTTGCTGATTTATTCGCCGTAATCATGTTCATATAAAAGCGTAATTATTTACTCGTACTTTTGTTAATTAGCTGAAACATGATATTGAAATATAATAAGAATTGTCCAATCGTTTCTAAACGAAATATATTTGAATGTTACTGTATAACTCTTTTTTCAATATTATATAAAAATCAAAATTTAATTACATTATTTTGGTATTTTTACATTTTATTTTTAATAATTTTAAACAAAGTTTGAATTGCTTTTATTGCAAAAAATTATTTTCTATGATGTCTTAAAATAGTTTTAAATCAATAATTTATTTAACATGTATTTATAAATTATAAATATAATTATAAATGTGAAATGGTAATACCCTTAAAATCAAACTTTTCAAATAGTATATATTTAAAAATATACTAATATTTTAAATAAACCAACAAAATAAATAAAATGAAAATTAGTTAAAAGTGATTTTATTGTAATTTTAACTATTTAATGCTCAATTTTATATTGTGTATTAAGATAATAATATTTTAATTATATAATCTTATGTTTTTACGAGTGTAAATATTCAATCTGAAAATGTATTAACGAGCTTAGAACGTTGTTTAAAAACGTTGTATCTAGTACAATATACTTAGACCATTATCGATCGCAGCGTTAAGAAAGTGATTCAAATTCGTAACTAAAGATTCAAGAAATTCAATATTCAGCACGTTTATTTATTTACTCGTTTAAATGAATTAACGGGAATTCCTCTTTAGAAATATAAATAATTTGTCCTTTATATATAGTTTTTTACTTTACCGAATAACAACATACATTTTTTATTTACAATTATTTTATGGAACCATACTAATTAAATTATTTATAAATATAACTCAAAAATATATTTTAATTCAAATTATTAGTAAATGTTACTTAGTTACATAAATGGCTTGATCATCGCAAGAGATGAAAAGTGTGTCACAGTTCTTCGACAAAGAAGTCTATTATTTTTTTAAATTCCATGTTAAATTAAACAAGGCAATTTTTTAAGGACACATTCGATATTAAATCATAAATGGATGTAATAAAGATTCACAATTATGACACATTTCTTTGAAAAAAGTGAGTTGTTCTACAAATACATTTAAAAAAATCTCGGTTTTTCAAAGAAATGGATAAATAATTGTTAAAATTCATTGGATAAATTCGTAAATAAAGCATACAAGCCATTTCCTTGGAAATTAAAACCAATTTCGATTTATCTACAAATTTAAAACAGTTCTAAGAAAATAAATTCTAAGAGAGAGAAATTAGTTGTTTATATTCTGGAAAGAAATTGGTTGATAAAAAAATCTATACACTCAATAAATAATTATGCATTGTTGATATTGTTGCAATTTAATTTTTATTAGCTGAAGAACGATTCAGTACAGTATTTATATTTCATATATACACTTTTTAATATACAATAACTTGAATGCATTGTTATAAAATTATTTTTTGTTCATCGAAAATAAGAAAACGCGTCGAATTTGTTTGTAAATATAAATATAAATGATCATAAATACGTGAAAAATACCGTAATTCTAAAGTCTTACAAAATCTCTCTTTCAAGGTGATTATTGGAATAGTAAATGTCAACAGCATAACAAGCACTCCTTTAATTTCCAATGATGTAAATGTTATAAGAATAATATAGATAAAGCAACTTTCTTGTAAAACCTTATATTTTTTAAGAATATTATAGATAATTAATAGTATAAATTAAATTTGTGGAACAGATAAAGACATAAGACTCGCGTAAACAAAGCTGACGCAAAAAGGCAAATATTTGTTTATAATAACGCCAAAAATGACGCCAATTTTTATAATTACGCGATATGTTTTTCTGTAGTTTGTTATTTAATCGTTCTTTAATTGTTATAGGCGTAAAACAGCACAGGGAAAAAATTTTCCATCAACAATTACTGTGCCAAAACAATTGTGTACGATGTTTGTCAACACAGCAAAATTATGCCTAAAAATCGTAGACTTATACTTAATATAAGTTCTTCATTTTACTATTATTAATAGCTATAATTTTTCTCTGTTGACAAATATTGGATACAATTGTTGTTTTGGCACAGTCAATTTGTATGGACTTTTTTTTACGTGTACTTTTGGGTTTGAGCATATTTTTACTTTATAATAACTATATATATACATAATATTTTTTACATTAATAAATATTAGAACATATATTACGTATTCATATTTATATTGTATTACATGTTATTTTGTCACACGAGCACGTAAAACCTCCAGTTTTACGAAATAAATCACAATTTTATTCTTTAGAGAATAACGCACATTACTCGTACACTACACCCATACGGATCGTTTTCTTCCCAAAAGAATAAAATTTCGCTCGAAATTTCTTCTCAATTCTAAGAAGTGCATTACGACATATATATAGTATATATAAAACGAGAAAATAATTTGTTCTTTGAAGAAATAATTTTTTTGTTTATACATAATATAATTTTAACTAAATCTAGAATAGAACTGTTTCACTATATTGGTTACGAATGAGAAAGTATTGTTTTGCTTTTTTAAGCACACAAAACAAACCAAATTCTTATTAAAACAATGAAAATAACCTTGTTTTTAATGAATACTATATTGGATTTATTTTCATAGTATGACCTTACAAGTGATGTCAGTTCATTCATCATACAAAATTGAAAAATAATATATAATATAATTGTTGAAATTTGTTCTCAGAGCAAAGATACAACAAAACTTAAAAGTTCTTTTACGTTTCATCAAAATGATGCGCAATTAATTTGAACGAAATTGAATGAAATTGTCAATGAAAGAATAAGTACTTGATAATTGACATCGAGGAATATTTATAATAAAAGTAGCATATA
>JABFQC010005450.1:0-11640 GCA_022817085.1 Psilanteris sp. ZL-2020 | reverse complement strand
TAATTTTTGACGAAACCATGGCTAGTAGTAAATTTTTAATACGTATAATTTCGCGAAAATATCGATATCATTCTGACTTTATGCGTTTGGGTATTAAATTAAAGGCGGCATCAGATTTCACTCTTTTTTTATTCTCCTTTTTTTTCTCGCGCGAAAAAGAATAAATTTGATGAATAAATATGAACTTAAACGTAAATCTGAAAGTTTTATGGTAAATCATAGGGTGTTACTTTATTGTTTGTGAGTATGATTGTTCAATAATATATGAAATTCACGCTTACATTACGCTTAAATAAATATTTTATAATCTGAAAAAATAAATTTCCAACATCACATTTTGTAATATGGATTTAATTCAATTGTTTGTACAACGAAACGTTTACATCTTTTTTATCATATTTTTCACTTTTCACACATTTTGCTTTTTTCATTTTCTTTTTATAAACAGACAATTTCGAAATTTATCGAGTAAAACATTTATACACGGAATATAGTTTGATTGATATTCTATCAATTTTCATTAGTACATTTGTTGCAAAACACATATTTTATCTGCACGCTTGTGTAGGTAATTTTGTTATGTTACTGTACTTTTACCTTTATTCGTTGTAACTAATGTATTTTTGTAGCATAATTCACTTATAAATTATTGTGTACTGTCGATGCGACGTATCAAAGAAACATACCGATTTAAACAAAATCGGTTAAAAATAAACTTATCAGAATTAAATTTATTTACATTCGTAATTAGACAATATTATCTGGTTAATATAATAATTTCCATTAGAAACATAAGTGAAGAAAATCGACCTATCGGAAGGAAATTAAAAAATTTACTGATCAAATACTAAATATTGAAAATTTGTCCTATCGCATAACAAAAGATATCAAGTTCTAAAAACTTGAAATATAATCTACCCGTCTAAATTATAGATTTATGGCATATTTAAATGACGAATACAAATACCGCATTGTTTATGAAATGAGTAGATATTTTAAATAAATAACCAGGTAGCATTATTGTTATAATCTAATGAGAGTTAATTAAGGTTTAATTTCTTAAAAAAATATATTCTGAAAATGAATCATAATAATTTCATTACGTCAAAAATTGCACGTATCGAAAGCAAATCATTTATAATTTTTGTTTATTATTGAATTATTTTAAGTAACATTTCTTTCAAGTCCACAATAATTCATAAATGTAATGAACGGATTATCGTTTCAACAATCGTTATGTTTTACGTACACAAAATACGAATAAAAAACAAAATTAGAGGTGTCTGTTGATATTAATATTATATAATAAGCATTGTGATAAAATGATATAAAATTATAAGTATTATGTTACCACATTTTAAAATAAAAATATTTATTTTTATTACAACGGAGTATTTCCTTTTGCAAACCCAATATATAGTTTTTCATTAATTACTTAACAATTACTTTTATTTAATTATAGTCGTATCGGTTGACATTTTTTTTACAAAGCATTACTAACAAATAATTGTATATAAATTGTATTTCGCATACAAACGGTTGATGATACTTTAACCAGTTTCGGCGTTGCTAAAAATGAATATTCCTTTTAAGTGTGTGTATATATATATATATACAAGTAACACCAATTTGGTTTATATCAAAATGACTTACATAATGTCAAAAGTGCGACGAGAAATCAAATTTCGCCGTTAGATTGGAATTGAAAAGCGCGAATAAAATTCGTTCCAAGTTTCGCAACTCGAAGCCGTAATTAAATTTGATCGCGGGTGCACCAATTGTGCGCATTCGTGACAAAACCGGATTTGATTGTACAGGAAAACATGTCATTAAAAGACACAAAACGTCGAGTGCGCGTTTGGCTTGTGCGCGAGCCAAGCATTTCGGCCGATAAATCGGGGCGAATTTTCTTTTATTTTTTTTGTTTTTTTTTTTTCGCAAAATCGCCGACATCGACGAAGTTACGATGGCTTTCGCGCAATAATCGTTTCGTCCGAAAGCGCTCGGACCGAAACAAAAGCCGATTCATCGGGACGCGAATGCCTGCCCTTTGGCGGCCCGAACAAAAGCGAATCTTGTCGACTATAATTACTGCGCGGTGACGCAACGTCGCGAAAACCTTGGGCTTTTGGTTTTCGCGAAAGACAATCGCGGCTGCGCCGGTCGTTTAATTTGTCAGCAGTCAGACAAATCGGCGGCCCGAAATCCGCGCGCGACCGGGGAGGAGTCGCCGGATTAAACCCGCCGTCCGTTTAATTTGGCATACGCTGGTTCGCGCGGCCGCGCGTGCATTCGGCGCTACCGAAAAGCACCGAGCGGTTCGGCAAAGAGGCGGCTCGGGGCGGCCCTGTTTTGCGTTCACGCGCGCGCGTCCGACGCAACTGGACCGCGAGGCGGCCACAGAAACAAGAACAAGACGCGGCAGCGCGACGTGCTCTGACTAATTCGATCAGTCCGACGCTTCGGGTTTAATTCGAGCCCTGATTTACGAGCGACGTCGAGCCGATTTTTGAGCTGTATTCTTGCTCGATTAATTGGCACGATTGTTTCCTTTTGTTTCGACCACGGCGCTGCTTTCGGCCGGACTCGAGACGCGTCACGCGCGCCGATAAATTCCGAACCGTGCCAGATAAACAAACGGGGAGTACGTTTTTCTTGCGCGCGTATCATTTTTATAAATCGACCGTTCGTTGCTTATCAGGGACGGTCCGTTATCGAGCGTTCGAGCGCGTTACTTTTTGCGACGCGTCGCGTTTGCATCATTTGCCACGCTTTACGCTTTTCGTTGGTTGTTCTTTTGTTGCTTCAAGCGTTCATTTAAATGTTAACCCGAGAAACGATATTTTGGCGTTCAATAAATGCCTGATGCGTTATTAGCGTGATCCCACGCTTTGTGCGCGGATGTATAAACAGAGACGACTTTATCTGGAATGACATTCCTTATATTTCTGACATTTATAAATATATATATATTTACGTAATGAAATTGTATTGTACATTGAACTTGTTGGTTAACTTATAAATACCTTTTCAGCATTTCGCTGCGAGATGTTTTTAAGCAAATTATGCCAGTTTTGGATCACCCTCTGTGCTCTTTAATGCGAGCTCAATGCTCTTATGTAATGTAAAAATGGTATATATATATTTAATTTCTATCGAACCAAAAGTTATTTTTAAATATAGTATTTACGTATCTATACTTTACATTGATGTATCAATTTTGTGATTAAATAATTTTGTCTACTCCGAAACGTCTAATCGCATCTAATTGAACCACTTTCCTTGATTTATTTTTACTCTTTAATGCGCGTTTAACATAATTATTTCAATTTCGTATACTTTGAAAAACGTACGAATGTTTATTCTATTTATTTCCGATATTAAATATTTTAAGTATGTAAAATGAAAGTATTAGATAAGTAATAAATCGACCTTTGTCTGAATTTTTGTCGATAATTGAAATCTCAGGACCTAATGGACTTGTATTCTAGAAACGTTCTTATAGGACTATACGTTTATAAATAGGTTAACTTATATATTTGATGAAGTTTAACTTTATAAATGTATACACTCATAGTTATTTTAAATTTAAAGGGGATGTAAATTACATTCGTATCAAACAAATTACAACAAGTTTTTAATTAAAATAAACAAGCAATGGTAAATATGAAATTCGGATATTTCTGGCTTTTGTTGATGATTCTCTTTTTAAAATATTAAATCGGCTTATTTAGTGTAAAACGTGCTCCGCAAGATTTTATCACAGTTCGTAAAAATGACTGAGAGTTGTTGAAAATAATTAATTTGAAATAACTTTGATTAGTTATTAAACAGCCGTAGACGAGGGAAGTACATAAAAATATAACTTTTTGGTTTTATCTCAAAGTCCGTGAGAGTGAAATTAAAGAAAACATATAATTTCGTAATTTTTACATCGTGAAATTAGAAGTAATTAAATATATAAGGAATGTAATTTTATGACGGTTTTATATAATAATTATTCTTACAAAAGTAATTTTTTTGTGTAATATAATTATTTGTTTATATTATGCAAACAAAAAATAATAATCCAATAAATTTAGTACACGTGATATTATAATAAGAGAAAAAGGTATTGCATCTCTTCTAGATCATACTATATTTTTAATGATGTATAGTATTACATTATATAACATCAATATATTATTATATGATAGATAATATAAAAAATAAATGATTTTAGAATAACGTTTTTTACGGAAAAAAAAACATAATTTATATACCTTAATAATAAACAAATATATAACATACACGAGATAAGTTCTTTAAATTACACAAACTTAAAATACATCGAGAAAAATTATATTGAAAGAATGCCAATTTAAATAGTAAATATGAGATATTCTTGAAAATAACATAAAAATCATATATATATATATATATGATATACTACATCAAAATTATAAAAGGTACTAAATAAGTTGAATCAATTGGCACGGATATTAATTATTTTATTATATATAATATACTAATTTTTCTCCGTGTGTATTTTCATAACATATTAAGAATTCTCTGTCAAAAACGTACTGTTTATTTCACTGTAAAAATCGATATTAAAATGTCTTATTTCAAGTTTTATATAAAAAAAGTATAAGTGTCTTTATATAGTACACTGACAGAAATAATAGTGTTGCGAACTATAATATATACTGAACAAAATAATCTTACAAATTTTACCAAACTAGATAGTAAGAGTAATAAAAGTGAGCATAAATGTATATAAGAAAAAAATGTATATGCATATAGTAGACAAGTTTAGATAACTCAACGATACTTATAAGTTCATAGAACTATTTGATAAAATTAATTTTATCATGGTTCGTATTTATACGAACAATTATTTTATTTGTTTCAACTGAACTATAGTTGGTGGTGTCCAGATTAACAATCAAAGAAAATATAACTTTAATATTTTCAACTGAAAATTAACTAATTGACTATATTTTGTAGTTAATTTCAAGGTTGTATTTATTTAAAATTAAAAAAATATTATTATTACACTAATCACAGTTACCCAATGATAGGATTTGAACGCACGACCTCACAAGTCCCTAACGCGAAGCATTGACCACAAGCTATTGAACTTTCGTGAAAATTAAAGAAATTTGGGTATATTTAAGATTAACTTAAGCACGATCTTTATATGAATTAAATATTAAATTCAACTCAACTAGCTATATAGTTGAATGAACTATTAAAAGAAATTCAAATAATTTATTGTGTAATAAAACAATCTACATTTAAAAAATACATCTTTTAGAATTATATTAACAATATATAATTTGTTCATTCACCTATTTATTAATTGTTTCAAACAAAAATAGTTTTATTAACAAATCCATTTAACTAGGAAATATAGTCGCTCACCCTTTCTTTTTCTGTCAGTGTATATTATTATATACTATTTATGTCTAGCATGAAAATGTCTCGATTTAAGACACCTGTTTTAGTAGCGTTTAGTTAACACGCAATTATTTTGAATTTTCGATATAACTTGTAAATTATCAACTGTAAGTATAGTTACAAAGACTGCGGTGTTTGCGGACTTTAACGTATTTCACAACCCGAAGTGAAACTTATCTGATCATCAGATGTTGGCTTCGGGTATCGCGCATCATCACAAATGATTAATTTCGGTTGTCTGAAGGGGGGGGGGCACCATCGCGAACAATATCGCGAACTAAGCCGGAAGCAGACGGCTTTGCGATGACCGTGAAAGTGGCTGCGATTATTTGCGGCATCGATTCCATCAGGTTTCGTGACTAAGATTAACACGCCGGGGTTCGCGAGCAGTAGCAACAATGTTGCGTGTCGACGACGCGCTGTAAGTTACGGCATGTTGTCCGTGTAAGTGTTGCGAATGCGGAATTCCAGGCAGTTATATTAAGTACATTTCTAAGATGAAATTTTGCTGACGACTTTCCCGTCATACATCTTATTTGGATGATTAACATTTATTCGGAAATGTGCACGGTTGGTGATAAAAAGAAGTCGAACAGTAATTTCCGTGTTTATAATTGCGAACTATTTTATTCGGTCGAAATATTTCGAGATAAGAATTCCAATACTCTCCTTTCACACGATAGAATTATATATCAAGTTCGATAATATTTTGTGCGTGAATTCGCGCGAACGTATAACATTGCGAGGGAATTCAAAGCATGACATTAAATAACGATAAATTGTTAATAATTGTACGAAAGTGTACGCAAATGTTGCGGCTAATATTTATATATGCATTATATTTATATGTGCATATAGTTCTATATAATATTAAATACAATATAAATCAGGTGTTCAAAAGATTTCAAAAATATATGTACTTTCAGTATTATTTTGACTATTATTAAGAATAAAGTTAAGAAGTATAAATATAGAATTTTAGTAGTCGAATAGCAATATTACGAACTGCCTGAAAAGAATTTATCCAAGACATGACTTATTTATCAACGCGACAATATCTGATCAAAAGTATGACTAAAAATTGCAACCGTGTAGAGAATAATCAAGAAAATATGCCATTTTTCTGAGAATATTACAAAATCGTAGGGAAAATCAATATAATTTATATACATACGAATTTTGAAGATTTCAAAAATAATCATCGTTATATATTATACAAGAAACAACCGTCGTAATTCATGAATATGTATTAATTCCTTAATGTAGTATTATTATTGACTCAATTATGTTACTGATTAGACCACTAGATTATATACTTTTAATCAAATTAACAGATTAAATTTGCGTAAATTAAGATTATATATTCCGTTAAAATTGAATAATATTTATTCATTCGTTTTTAAGCTTCAGTTGTATTTCAACTGATGGCTCATATATATACATACATATACGTATATATATTGTCGGCGTAATTAAAGATACAAATCAATTATTTGCATACGAATGCAAAAACGCTATTCTTTAATAAAACGCGCAACGGCTTTGTTGGAAAATGTTTGCAAGTTTTTCCACGCGGCTTTAAACCTTCGCAATATCTTGCAAACAACTTTTCCATTTCAGTTAACAGTTCATCACTTTTAAGCTCAACCGGAATTTTATTTTCTCTGTCGTTATCTAATATTGCCGAAATCCCCGGCAAGTTTCGTGCGTTAACAAATTCAGTTGCACGAAATAATTTCAATTAATCAAAATATGGCCGATGCGGGATTGCGAGTGTGAAAATGCTGCAAGTTTTGAAGGCGAGAAAATATGAAAGATGCGCTGCGGGGGATTGATACGACCGAAGTTCACGTTTCGTATATTGCGCAGGCAATTGCTGCAAGTTTTGCGAGTAAAACAAAACTATATATAATATAGGATGGGGCTCAAATCGATCGACTCCCGATATATCCAAACTCTAATTCTCCATCCCGTAACCACGTTTATGCGCCCAAGAAGATTAATGCTCGTGATAACAGCGTTTCCGGATCAAGTTCAAACACAAATTAGGATATTTAAATTCCGAGTGCCAAGTCTTACAACTTCGCTCGATACTTATTAATTGTTTGAGATTAGCGCCGATAATGAATCATATCGGTTTCGGGAAACCCGAAAGCAACTTTTTAAAACTCGCGGCTTCGCGTAAACTTCATATACCCACGTTAGACGCGTGCGAAATTATAATGGCAGTTTCGGGACTATTGAGCGACAATAAACGAACCAAATTGGGTGTATAATTCTTTATAAAACAAGTAAGAAATGCCGTATCGAACAAACCATGCGCAATCAAACGTTTTTGCGTCGTAAAAAACTTTATAAAAGGCAGAGTTATTTTATTACAAATGCCGTTAAAAAGATTTAATATGAGTCAAACTAACATAACATAAATATTAAATTAAAAACAAAGAATATCAAAAGAGTATCCTTTTCTATATATATATACTATACGAAATTGTATTTTCAATGTAATTGCCGTATTATTTTTTACGGACAAAAGAAGATGATATTTGCAGTAAAATGGCGTATTAACCCGTAATAATAATTTTCATTCCTTGATAGCTTTCGATTAGTGAATATTACTATGCAAACTAAAGTTAGTGATACTGAATTAATTGTGTCCATTCATAAAGAATATATTCTTGGACACATTCAACCATGATGAGCCACTAAATCGGTCGTTCTATTAATTATCGAAATCTATATGATTATTTTATCCCGACCCAACCACAAAGTAATAATTTCGATGCAATCAATAATAATAATCATAATCGACGTAATAAAATAACAATCGCACGACACGTATATATCATTTATATTCGTATATTCAATTATTATTTATACATTACCGTGCGCAAAATGTGATAATGTGTGTTGCTCCGTTTTGCGCGCAATTATTAAGAAAACGCAATGACGTCGTTCTATTAAAAATGATATATTATCATTTCTTCTATAACATATCCGTCGCACGCATTAAAGCGGAATTTCAAATGATAAATAAATTTGCGAGATAATTATGCGATTAAAGGAATAATTAATTAATTGAATATTGATTCCGATTCATCTACAAAATTCCAATTTAATTTACTCGCAAATTCATATTTCATTTGCTTTGTTCTTATTTTGCGTCCCTGATTCGTTATAACTTTGGCCAATTCGAATCGTTAATTTTCTAAAGTAATAAATTCTAACAGCTCCAATTATATATACCGTCATTTTTGTTTCCCATACCAGTATGTCGCTTCACTTTTTTTTTTTTAAGATACGGTTTTAATAATAATTACACTTATTACGTTAAAGATAATTTGCGTGAAAGCAACCTGAAGGCGCGACGATATGTTTTCTATTCGATATTCTTACAATATCAAAAACGTTTCATTAAAGTTGCCCAGCCTTTCATCGTCTACTAAATTAAATTTCCCGAAAGAAGCGGAAGCTCCGAGCAAAATAAATGCGTGTGTCGAATAAAAATTCACAAGTGGACGACAATAAATCGCGCGATAGCGCGCCTTTAAACGTGTCTGTAAAAAAGTTTATTGTTTTTAAAAGAAGCGCGGTAGGCCAGCTTGATTTACGAGAGATTTAAGGCAATAGATATTTTAGAATGTTACGGTCGAGAAAGCGTTGATAAAAAATGACCGAAATAATATATCGCTGGCTATACGGATCACTTTGTTCGCTCTTCTTTTTCTTTTTTCTTCTTCTTTTTTTTATTTTTTTATTTTCACGCGCGCGCTTCTGTTTCCGCCTTTTTGTATGCAAAATATTCTGTTACTTGTTTTTATGAGACAGCTTTTCATGAGCTTTATATTGTATAATTGTAAATCGGTTTCGCGTTATTGTTTTGCGTGTAAAAGTCGACAACCAGAATGGCGTTTGTCAAGTCAATGTGTTCGAGCATTAACGACGAGAAAAATTGCGTTATAAAATGTTACGCACGATTGAGCTCAATGAAAGTTTACGCGGAGTAATAAACAAAATTTTTCCTCGAGTTTAGCGGGATTTTCAGACGCCCGGAGTACGCTGCGTTAAAAATTATCGACTTCAGAATTCGTTAAACGTTGAATGTGAATTATGGAAAGCGAAATAATTTTTGGTGCTATTACTTTTTTTTTCTTATTTTCTTCCGCTTTTTTTTACCAGAGTCCTTTCTGCGTCACTTCTTTTCAGGGCAATAAATTTACCCAGGTGGTTGTATATTTTTTAATGTTAACACACAACACGTGTAAAATGCAGGGAAAAACAACATTGTTGATACTTGACGACGAACCGCGCGAAATTCAGTTAAATAAAATGAGACGAGAAATAAAATGCGCACAAATCGAAAAACTTAATAGTTATAGATAAAGCGTCAGGATATATAACGACAACTGCAGAAACGTACGTGATAAATAATAAATGGACGGATAGAGAATGAGCGTCAATTGCTGACTGTTGCATAAGAAACAAATGTACGATGGCTTAATTGCACCGCATATTGCGTGAAAACTTTAACATTCGTCTATATATATATATGCGTTACAAAACGCAAACGGTAAGGAAAAAAGTGCAGTTACGGTCGATTAAGCTTTTCGTTACCGAACATCATGAATCCCGGGAACGAAATTTCCATTCAATTAAACGCGAGTCGTCAAGGGTCAACAAGTTCCTTTGAGGTCGAACCATCGTCTCAGTTATATAGCCCTGTTATCCCCGGAGAGAGTATGATACGTGTGCGTGCGTATATATAAATATATATATATATACACGGAGAGAAAGAAACACCAATTTGTATAATACGGGAATATTAAATTTTAATAAACTGAATGTTAATTGGTAGTATACTGTCAGAATGTCAAATTTGGATACACTGGTTTACGTATTTTTTTGAAAAAACAAAAGGTTGATAATAATAAAATTCACTTCGATAATTTTTCAATAAATCGCATTATAACACTTTTGAATAAATCCAGAACGATAGATATATCTTTTTTTCATCAACTTTTTGTTAACTTCATTTTAGGTTAGAATGTTCCTTGCCAATCTCTTTTGATAAATTTTAACAAACAGTTATACAACTTTTGGTGAATTGAATAAGAAAAACGAGGATGTTACATTTTAGTAAACCGATTGTTAAATTATAATCAAAGATTGATTTGATAAATAAACAACGAATTTTTGACGAATTACAAATATAATACCAAATTATGGAACTTTTTACTAAAAATTGATAAATCTTTCTCTCAGTGTATATATGCAATAAAATGTATATCAATGATTGCACGCGCGTGTGTTTTGCGGGTGTGTAATATGTGTGTGTGTTTATATATATATATGTACAAAATTGACTAGAATTAAAAAGTACATATGGATATGAGCAGAGAGCGACTAGAGTAAAAGAGTAACTCACTTATTGTCGGCGTGGTGTAATCCCAGCTTTCGGAGTCGTTCTTGTACACGTTTAGCTTTGTCGGCTGTAACAGAAAAAGGCGAGGCCGTGGTATTAGAGCGACTCGTTTGGCATGATGTTTGATAATTGGGAGTCGTCGTTATGTCAATTCCCGCAGGTGTGTGTCTTACTCCCACAAGGCACAAGCCTTTGCGCATACAAAATGATTAGCTTTTTTTACCGCGCTTTGCGTCGTCGAAACGAGCATTATAGGAAAATTTTGTATTAATTTATTCCACTGATGTGCAATGTTTAATGCCTACGTGTGATTAGGATTCCACAAAATTCAATATATAATGATTTTGAACTAATTATGATAATTTGATTGCTAATGAGATAATTGCGTGGTCGATGTAAAAAGTGGTATAAACAACGGTTTAAGGGTAATTGTAGTTGAAGTTTATATGTATATTGTATGTATGGATGTATACGTGCTTATATATAGATGCATAATTAAATTTATTAGTATAAGAATCTGTCAGAGTTTTAATTCATGTTTTATATTTGTTACATGAACGATATATATATATATATATATATATTAATTGGTACTATTATCTCCTTTATGTACAATATATATATATATATATATATATATATATATCTGTTATGTTTTTTATGTAATATTATTTTTTTTTTTTATTTTTTTCTTCTTTTTTTTCTTTCTTTTTATTTTCGTGCTGTGTTTGATTATTTTCTGTTTATTTTTGTGTGTTTAAGCGCTCTGGCGGCAG
>JABFQC010005449.1:0-11641 GCA_022817085.1 Psilanteris sp. ZL-2020 | reverse complement strand
TAACAGGAAATTATCTCCTAATATAATTAAGTTACTATATATTCCATAAAAATATTTTTAATTATAAACACAACCTATTTTTTTACATTTGATTTTTGATAGTTCAAATAATTCAAAATAAAGAACGCGAATTTGACGTGGCTGCCGACCGCAAAGCTCGCAACTACAGTCAGCGACATCGGTAGCGCTGCGTGCTGCGACAGATGTAGTTGATTTAATTTAATTTTACTGCCGCAGCGATAACTGACGCACGTGAAAACGCACCTTAAGAAGCATCAATATATCATTTAATAATTACCTGTTGCAAAACTGATATCTTATCAGTGTGGACGGACGGTGAAGCGGTGGGTGAATGGGGTGGTTGAGAGCATTGCGAAGATGGCTGATGCAGTGTGCTCAATCCACCTAGATGACCGATCAAATTCTGTCGATATTTGTCGTCCTGAGTACCAATCATATGAGCCATGTGGTTTGGCGGTGATGCAATTTCCATGCCATTATTCTTAATTACCAAATATTTCTTGTCGGGCATCACATACATCTGTTGTGGTGGCTGTTGTTGCTGCGGTTGCACATAATCAACTGGTTGCTCTTGCACTTTATGCACCAGAGTAAGATTTTGTGCAGTAGGTGCAGTCATAGATACATGAGGTGAATGCGGACCCTTAATTAAATGTATATTCTGTTCGGGAAAGGGATTTTGATCTTGATGTACCACAAATCCATTATTTGCTGTAAGCGCTTGTTGTAGTATGATGCCTTGCTGTTGCTGCTGTTGTTGTTGGTGCTGATGTTGCTGTACTTGAACCTATCAACATAATAATGACATTAAAATAGTATAGTTTTGAATTTATTATAATCAACGATGAAGTTAATTTATTCTAGTTAAAGTTCAAAGTTAAATTAAAAAGCAATAACTATATTACATATATACTATATAACAAAACTAACAAAAATAACCTGTTGCTGCTGTTGTTGCTGTTGTTGTTGAGCTATTGAGGTGACGACAGAAGGATGTCTTGGAGGTGGACTTTGTTCTGACCAAGACATGTTAACTCCTTGCGAAGGAACGAGTCTATCACGACTTACAGGGGAAATTCTAATCACACTGGTTCCAATGGCGGAGGGCGTTGCAGTAGTTGGAGCTGTTGGAGCTGGACGATTTGGACGCACCATCCGATTAGGTTCAGGTTTGATTACCTGCTGCACCATATAACTTGATTGAGTTGGAGAATGTTTCCACTTCGCACTTGGCGAGATTAATGGTGTGACATGATGTGCTGGACTTGAGATCGGCATGAACACGTTATTTTGGTTCAAACCAAGTGATGGTACAGGCGACTGATTAATACAAGGTGAGATTGAAGACTGGCCAGTTGGTGATGAAAATGCTGGAGTAGCTGAACGCGAGCTTCCCAGAGACACTAAAATTAAAATTTTATAGGCGGTGTATTTAATTGATTTAAATTTTAATTTATATAACTGTTTAAAATCAAATTTAAACAATCTTTGAAATATTTAATCGTTTAATAATGATTTAATAAAAATATGAAGCAAATAATTTTGGACAGTTATCTTCCATTAGTATTCATCTAACAATGGTATAAAATTAATTACTCGATTAGTCACACATATATAACAAGTATAGATACAGTTTATGACAGTTTAAGTCAACTGACATGCATTATGCAATTGATATTTTAATTTTATTAACATAATAGGAATATTAACAGATGATTAAAGATTAAATTAATTTCTAATAACTAATGTATATTGCAAGCGATAAAATAATACATTTGGATTTTATATATAGAATATTTGTTTTTGTATTATTCTACTTTGTATACGTAAATCTTTTATAAATTTATTACTTCTATATTCTACTTATATAATTTTTCTATAACTATTCTCTTAATAAATTATTTAATTTTATTATGGAAATTGTGTAAATGGAACTTGCCCGTTAAATAAATAAATAATTATTAATAAAACATTGAAGTAAAAATTACGTTATAGATTATTATTACATAAAATTTACATTAAGTATAAAAATATAAATATATTTTACATTAAATCGGAATATATATACAACATATTGAAAAAAGTATTAATTCAATGCTGAAATGAGACAGACAAATAATACCTTGGAGTATACAAAAGTTGTAAACAAAGAGTTCATTTCAACGTTTTTCCGTTTATCTAGTTGGTCTGCACATAATAGTTTCAATACAAATACTCATATATTTTCAACACATCATAACTTTTTCATTTTGGTTTAACTCCATAAAAAAATATATAATCTCTAAGAAATATTTTTTAGAAAATTCTACATTCTATACATATATAAAAAATATACAAAATTAAAAGTAGAAATCAGTGCAGATGTACTTAAAAAAAGAAAAAAAAAAATTACCTAACATATTAGCAGCTTCCGTTTCATCTTGATCGAATCGGCCAGCTATTCTTCGGTCTCCATAATTGGGCGATGTATCTGAATCTCGGGAAGTCTCTTCGCCATCTATCTTACCACTGAAAATATTTTGATAAGAAACATGAGTCAGGTAATTAATAAATGTGAGTCATATTATAAGTGAAACAAAATTATTAACAACGACATGAATTATAAGTTGTAAAACATTTTTTTCCCTTTTTTGTTAATAAAAATTGCAGAATAAACGAATTACAAAATTATCATCTGACTCAAATGGTGCCAATCACAGATTATAAATTAATCATCTAAACAGACAAAACAAAAATAGCTAAAAATCCAAACTTACGCTGGAAAAGAATTAGTTGGTCCTCTAAGACCCGATCCTTTTAAACTAAGATGTCGAGAGCAATAACCTCTACGTTGACTCTCTTTTGGACACTTATCATTACTGCACAGTCTTCTCCATTGTTTACCGTTGAATTTTTTCCTAATTCCACTCGGTGTTAATACTATGTCCCCCTTTTTGTATTTGTGTGGCGTTGCCGCCTGAGATCTGAAAAAAGATTTAAATGACTTATTTACCTCAATTAACTATTTGAACTATATTTAAATAGTTCAACTCAACAAAATATTTAAGATCTTTTAAAATAAATTTCATTATGCAACACAAATCAACATTCTGTTAAATTTGTACTAATATGTGAAAGAAATTGAGAAACCATTTTGATATGCTTAATCATTTATTACAGATAAAAAATATTAAAAAATATTACCTTGGGGTTGCCGCCTGAGAACGAGGAGTTATGCTACGTTGTTCTACTAGACTACTGGTACTTCCACGACTTTGCATGCTGCTTCGCTTACTGCTGCCTGATAATTTTGCATCTGTCAGTTAAATATATTTTAAGAATTATTTAATATATTTATTCTGCTCATGAATAATATATTAACTGGTATTATTACGTTAAAATAATATTACACAAATTAGTTTTATAAAACTGCATGTTTCATGTAGCTATTGCTTTTATATTTTTAATCCTATTCTGTTTAATTAAACAAAATTTAATCTAGAATGGCCTACAATGCCAATAAAAAGAACCAAATTATAGTATTTCACTCAAATAAATGCGTGAATGAGTATATTGTAATAAATAATTGACTTCTGTCACGTTACGTCGATATCATCCTTTAACTAATTTGTTCATTAAAATATGCAATACTTTGAATTTTATGTTTATATTCACTGATTATAATTCAATACATGAATAAAGTAATGCACACTTTAATTTTATGAATAAAAACTTATTCATATCAGTCTTAAAAGTCAAATTAAATAAATTTTATCTATATTATGTAAATAAATCAGTTACATTGAAGGAGTTAATTTTCTGATGATATAATTTTATTATTCAAACTTTATTATATTTTAAATGTATTTATTAATAATAATTTCTAATTGGTAGCAAAAACTTAATATGAATTTTTATATATATGCCTTATTTTATTAATATTTAATATAGATTTTAGATTCATGATTGAATAGTTATGTTTGAATATAAGGAATCAACCTGCGTCGGAAGGAAAAGTAATATCTTCTCTATCTAAATCATCTTCGCTTTCTAGATCGTCGTATCGTCCATTACTAAGTGCGGCATTTGCAGAATGAGCCGCAGTGCTAAGTGTCATTAAAGGACTGGTTCCGGTTGTCCTGTAATAACCGCTGGAATCTCCATGAGTTGATATATGAGAAGTATGTTGAGATACATGGTGAAGTTGCAACATCGATGATGAAGCTTCTAATGAATTTCGATACCCATGTTCTGAAAAAGAAAATAAAAAATAATAATAAATTTATACTTTGAAAAATACATTATTGTCAATTGAAGGCTTGCCATAAAATACCAAATATATGTATAAAGTCGTTATTCAATGTTTAAAAATCAAATCACTACTAATTTAAACAATAATTTAACTACCAAGATGCATATTCATAATTAAAAAATAAAAAAAAAATATATACAAAATATAAATGCAACATCCGACCTAATTTATTTTGATATTTATTAATTTTTAAAATTTTAAATTTAATTTAAAAAATGTTTATTTAATAATGATGTACTTTGCTAAACACTTTGCACGAATATATTATGACTTTTGATGATAAATAATTATATAATTCCATTTATGTTAGTAAAACAAATGATCATAGTCGACAATATTAATAATTAAATAATAAAAATGATAAAGAAACAGATGTTATGCTATGTAAATATTTTATCAGTTTTTTCCAATTGTGTATGTATACATTTAAATTTATTTAATGTAATGAGAAAATAAAAATATTTTCAAATTAAATTTTTGGTATACAATTATTACATGCGATAATCCTTAATACTAACAAATGTTAACATTTAAACAAATTAACCTATTATCAAATATTGTAATTTTTTGTAGTAAATACGTTTCTTGTGGTTAATTATCAGCAACAGGTTGAATTACAAGTATGACATTTATTACAAATGTTTATAGTGTAGTTGTCAATAATATTTCCGTACTCCAAAATATTATAACTAAGATAAGAAGTTAACATAGAATTGTGAATTTTCGTTTTTGTTTTATTTTACTTTATTAACATGTATCAGATAAAACCTTTCTTTAAATTACAAACTTTTCAGATAAAAATGAAAGCTAATATTTTACAAATAGATTGTTAACTATACAAATATATTTTAATATTATAATTGTCACTTATGAACTTTAAATTATGTAATATAAATATTAATTACTTGCTTTGATTAACAGTTTATGAAATAATGTAATAATTTAAAGAAATAATATTTCACTTTTAAACTACAATATTTAAAAAATTGATTATAGAAATATAAAACGATGAGTCTGAATATAATATTATTATTTTGTGTGTTAGTTGTATGAATACAAAACATATATAGATAAATAACTAAGCATTTTAATAGACGATACTAAAAAAGGCGAAACATGTTATCTAACTTTATTCGAATAAATTGGATTTCACGAATGACTGATATTTAAATTTTAACGAGTGTTGTTGCATTTATTCTTAGAATTAATACAAACTCGATTAGTTGTTTGCACAAGTGAACTAATATTTGATATATAATATTTACATTATAATAATAAATAATTGTGAATTAAAAATTCAATTAATTGAAATGTTTGTCTTTAAGAAAAGAAAATTGTTGGTGATAAGTTACTGAGATATGAAAAGTCATAGTATATGTGCATTATACTTATATGTGTATCATAGTATAAAACAGATGTACATCTGCCTCAATGAATATGATAATAATAATATACTTGTATAATTTATTGTATGTTACAATATTATTGTAATATCCCGGAATTAATATTATTGTTAAATATATGGGTGATTTTTATTTACATTCGCTAACAGATTCAACAAAAACTCTTTAAGTGGGGATGGTTGGTATTGAGTAGGTGTGGGTGGGTGTGGGAAGATGTGGGTAGTATGAGAGAATACCATCACATTCATCTCGTTATATTTAAGAAGTTAATTTTTTAAATTATTTTACAAATCCTCTAACGTAAGTATATAATCATAAATATGTAATGTTTAAATCCCAAACGTCATAATCATATTTTATATTCTATAAAAAGATACATTTTAATTAACTATTTACAATTATAAAATTACTTTATTATAGTATAATACAATTTCAAAAATGATAAAATTACTAATCAAAATCTTACTGCCGTTATGAAAATGAAATCCACGTATATTTATATTAATTTAATTTTAAAAAAATGTAACAAACTGACAAACCTTTTAATAATTTTTTTATATTTATAATATAAATGAACACAATTTAATTATACAATAAAGTTTTGAAAAAAAAATTATTTTTTATGCAATTTAGTTATGCTTAAATTGTGGAAATATTTCAATCAACTGATCTCCAGTGTTAATTAATTTAATTACATTATATAGAACAAGTATTGAAAATACGTATATTTACGATTGATTTATATTGAAGGATTTAAAGAATTAATGATTCTCCATCCTATTCCACATATACTAATTTAATCTTTCAATACATCTTCCAATTAATTTAATTCTAAAATTAATTATTTTGTTTCATAGTTATTCAATTTAATATATTCGTTCAGAAAAATGTTTATATAAATAAATAAAATAATGATTGAGTTTATAATTAAAACAAACTTCAAATCATTGCATATTCGAGTAAACATAATTTTAACTTAAAAAGAGTAATTTATATAATGCAATTTTCCTGTAATTTGTCATGTTCTTTTTTCTTCGTGATACCTAAATCTATGATAATTTATTCGAAAATGAAACTTTCTTTATAAATAGCACTTCTGAATGTAGATTTCAAGACATGATTTCATTGTGAATATGAAGATAAATTATTAGAATTAATAACAATTGTTATAATAATTTTTTTGGCTTTTTAATAATGCAAATTCGTATTATAAAAATAAATTAAAAAATAATATGTAAAATAAAGTTTTTTCATTTCATTTTTCATATAAAATAAGGATAATTATATATTTATAATAATGAAATGTAAACCAACTTTATAAATGTAAACGTACATTATATTATTTAAAAATGGTATATTTTCAGTGGATCTGCAATAACTTAAAAATCGTGAAAATTGGAGTTTATGCAGTTAAATTAGAAAGTTTTTAAATAACATTATAATTTTGCCATATTTCATTATAAATTGAATTAATCTTATATAATTAATTCATATTAGACACATTTTATTACAACAATAATTTAATATTAGCATATTGATATTAAACTATAAATAGCAATTGCTACATTATATAAATAAATAAATAACTTATTAATTATATAAATCAGCATAGTATATTAAATATATTAATCGTTGCTCGAGTATATACAAATTTTATCACAACTTATGACTTACTCAATTGACACGTTTACTTTATTTGAATAAAAGAAAGATTATAATTTCGAATTAATTGATGTTTCACTGAAATCACAAAATTAATACTCTGTTATTCATATTTTATGGATGTCAGCAATTGCATAAGATAATGAAAATATTAAACATAATTTTTAAAATTGAAATTTCACTTATTTTTAACATTTAATGTCATTTTAATAAATAAAAATTCTTTTAAGAAAAAAATTATAAGAAATAAATAATTTTTATGGAATTTAATTAATTTTTTACTGATATTGAAAATACATTAACATCTGTAAATATTAATATATTTAATTATTAAATGTAATAATATCAAACTACTATACACAATTTTATTAAAATTATAACATGCAGTTTCTGATCAAAATATTATCTGTAAAGTAAATGTATTTTGTATGAAGACGTTGACTCAAGATATGCTGAGAACTTGATATGGTACCAATTAATATCAACATTACTGATCAAATAATGTTTCACGGTTTCTATTCAAACTATATTTTGACCACTTTAAGCCAATAAGATTATCAGATTTCATTTTATCACCAAACATAATTTCAGAAATAACCCCTATAATAAACCAATGCCTTTTTCCTTACAAAATTAATAAAAATTGTTAAAAATAAAAAAATTGTATTACTTATCAGTAACTTCTTAACTCTAATACAATTCGGTTAATTTTACTTAGAATGAAATACACAGATACACTGTTTATATAATTATTAACTTTGCTCCAAATTGCATTAATTATCATCAGCTACTCAATACTACCATCATTAATTTGTTTTCAGCACAGAAAATTGCTTGCATACACTGTAAAAAGAAGTGTTCTATAGAAAACATTTTTGAAACTTTTTGGAACACTTATAAGCGTTATTATTTAAAAACGTTTAAAACGTTCTATTTGGATGTATACAAACATTAGTATTAAAGAACACTTTAATAAATAGGAACGTTTGAAAAACACTTTCTGAACACTTGTTTTTACAGTGTAATTGTTTATTTAATAAATAAACTTGTCAGCGAATACGTAAAGTTGCATTCTACTCCTAAATAAAATTGGGAGTCAAGGAATGCTAAAAATTAAACTGTAAGTATACCATTGATGTCATTCCTGTCAGAATGACAATCTTCGACCTCTTCGAGTTCATCCCACCAGGGTGGCCTGACGAGTCTAAGGTCCGCCCTCGTGACCGTGTGGCTCTCAAACTGGTCATCCTCGCGCTGGATTCGCACGACGAAGCGCTTAGGCTTCGCCAAAAGGCTGCAAACGGTGCCCTTAACAAACGCGTTCGTCAGCTTTTCGTTGGGTATTCGCACGCACACTTTCGCGTCCAACGTGACGTGCTCGGTGAGCGGACTCGCGTCCCCTATCACATCGTACTTCCTCGCGCTGAGAACATCGCAGTACCGAACCGACTTGCAACCATCGTCGAACTCGACGTAAATGTCATTCTGCGACGCATCACGAATCACACCCGGGAAATAGTACCGTGAGTCCCGTAACGCCAACACTCGATGGTTTCGCCACTCGCTCAGATTAATCGCAACGCTCGCTGTACGCGCGCGACAACTCGCCGACTCCTCGCGCAAAGAATAGTCCACCGCGGTGCTTTGCGGAGACGGTACCACTACCGCATGAGTCCCAGTCATCTGAAAGCATTGAAAATCAAACATTAATGATTTTGTTAATTCGTTCTAATAACAAAATTTATTGATTAGATATTTAAAAAAATTTATTGCATATAACCCTTACAGAAAATACCCTCAACTTGAGCGTACAAAATAATGCTCAAGTTGATAGTTATGCTAAACAGTTGAGAGTTTTTTCGGTAAGGGAAATTCCAATCGGCGAACGATTATTAAAATAAAAAGTACCCGAAATACACAGATTTCAATCAAATCGAGCGCTGAGAGTTCGATAATTTGAAACGTTGTTTCAAATTGGAAAATCATTTTATTTCAAAATTAACGATGAAAGTTAAACTTGGCATTTATCGTTATATTAATAAGAATGTAATTTACCGAGCGCTTAGAATTAGGACTTATCGTTAGAATTAAATTATTTGATGAATTATATTGTAAATGTTGAAAGTTAAAAAATTGAAAGCTTTTCAATCGATTAATAGGTCAGGTGTACAATTTTTTTTTTTCATGTGTGTAAATGCGGTTGTTTTGATTAGATATTATACTTGGAATAGAATTACATTATAAAGTCTTAAGTTAATTATATTAAGTTATATTGCTCTTTAATAAGCTACAGAAATTATAAATTATCAAGTGAAATTTTTTTCAGAACATACGAATAACATAATTACTATATTCCTTGCTGCGGTTAATTATGCCATAAATTGCATTTATTAACAACTCATTTCCTCTGTTTTGATCTCTGCATACAGCCAAGAAGGTAAATAAAAATTTCATTGAATTTGCTAGGCAGTCAGATCACTTACATATTCAATAATAATATAATTAATTTACCCTAATTTTCATGTAATAATAGAAGATACATGTACAGGTAGCTAATTTTACCTTTAACAATTTATGGATAAATTTGCTCAAATACTACAGTTATTTTATAATCCTTGTATAATTTAATCACATACACAATATATTAATTAAATTTCATATCAACATTGGACATTAATAGTTGATTGAATTTAATTGTAAATTATAATGTTTATCATTATTGAAAAAATGAAGTTGATATAATAATAGAATTTGGCAATTAATTTGTATATTATAAACAAAATATCTTACTTTCACAATTATTAAACAAGTATGACGTAACCACACGTTAAATTTTACATACTTCAATATATCTCAATCATTTTCTCTTAATATACGTCTGTCTTGTTCTGCTCCAGAAATAAAGTTCTTCGAGCAGTTGGTAATATGGAATAATGTAATCAAGAAGAGATTCCCAATATCTGCTAATATTTCATTTACAGTCAGAGACAAAAGAAATGTTCATTATAATTTATTATAAATATATAATAAACTTGACAAGCAAATAAGTTATATTTGAATATTGTAAACCATTAATAATATTAGAATGCACTATTTAAATATATTTAACTGCATTTTATTTCACAATAAAATATGAAAAAGGGTATATAATATATATATATATTTATTATATATTTGTTTATATACATTATAGAACCTTCCATACACACACACTACCCTTGCAATATCATTTCTATTAAATCAAGATAATAGTTTTATAAACTTTGTTTACCACTATATTCACATATGTAAGTATATAAAAATATATAGGTAAGTGACAAAGTTTATAACTGATAAAATGTATACCGTTGTCAATTATATGAATATAGTTATAGTTGAAAACTTTATAAATTTTGCCTCTTATGAATTTTGTTATTTATATATATAAAATTGCAAATGTTGATTAAAATAAAATTTCCTATTAGCATTTAGATGTAAATACGTATATTGTATATCCTAGATTATATACATAGAGCATATACATATTATGGAACAGAATGCAATTCAATATCACTGATATAATGATTGTAATATAATGATGAAACACCGAACCTGATAAGGTTCCGGCTGTTGCTGGTGAGGGGATCGTTGAGGTTGCGGATGCTGCTGCAAAGGTAACGAGGAGTGGACCAGCGTCGATTGATTCAACGGCGGGACTGATGTTCGCGTGCCAACAATATTAGTGACTTTGCTGGTTTTGTCCATCTCCTCGAGTTCAGCCGGATCGAATTTCCGTTTCTTTGGAAGCTTCCGGGCGCTGATCGTCGGGTCCGATGGGTCTCGTTGCGGAGGGGGCGGTGGCGGGGGTGGTTGATCAGTGGCGGATTTTTCATCGATTGCTCCACCACCCCCGCCCGCGCCATATTGACCTCCTCCCAAAGAATCTCGCTTCTCGTGCATATGAGCAGTCAGCATGTTTGCCACCTGCTCACCCTGCTCTGAAACATGAACAAATAAAAATTGTTAATTAGAATATTAATGTTTCAAGTACGATAATTGTTTTTATTAATATACCCAGTTGTGTTACTACTTTAGAATTTAATGGACTTTTTCATCGTTGTTTTTCATTATCAATTCATATTTGAATTTCAAGTATAAATCCAAACCTAACAATTATTCGTAGTATATTTAACTATACCAATCCAATACATTTATAAAAACAAATATATTGTTATGTTATTAATAATTAAATATATTTTATTTATTATATAAACGAGGGTCAATC
>JABFQC010005448.1:0-11642 GCA_022817085.1 Psilanteris sp. ZL-2020 | reverse complement strand
ATTAATAAATAAATAAATAAATTGTTATTAATAGTGATGTTTTTTATTAAAAGTTTTATTTTTAATTAAAAGTATTAAAAAAATGTTTTATATAAAATAACAAAAATGATCAAAATTTGCAATATCTGTCAATATCGCTTGGAGAACTTTAATCCTGGTGTTTTTGCAGTGTGACGGAAATTTCTTTCAACTTTTATAACACATGTGAAATTTCTGTGATACTTTTAATTTTATGATACTTCATGATATCACAGTTTTATAATTGTGATGTTTGCGGCTTACCGGGTTTCTTACAAACATTTTTATAAATTCGTTATAATTTCCATAAATAAAAAATATTGTTTACACATTATATGAACATATGCATATTGATAACCCCAAGAACACATGAACTAAAATCTACCTTCAACAAACGTTCCGAAAGTTGAAAGAACATCTATCTACCTTCATCGAACGTTCATGTGTTCTTGGGGTAAAGTACCCAGCATACAAAATCTATAAAATTCCGTAAGTAAAAAACTATTGGAATATATTGGGTTTGTGACCAGCAGTTATAGTAATTTTCCAATAAATTTCAATAACAATTTAATGGAGTATATACAGTAATATTTTAACTTGTAAATATGTAATATTATATGTATTAGGTGGCATTTAGGCAAAAATTGTATTATTTTAGCTTATTATTTTTGCAATTACAGAAAATACACAACTAGTGTCAAGTTATACTTGTTTATTTCCCGCACACTGTAAAATAGTAATGCCAAACTTTGTTTCAACTAAAAATATGTATTGAAATAGTAATACGCTAAACGTATAACCAAAAGAGACAACAATTCTGTTAAATAATTTTTTTCAACAGTTAAGATGTTGGCTGAAATATACAAAGCATTGTATATTATAAACAAGTTATTTTAATATTAAATTGTATTTTTATACTTTGATAATCTTAACGACACTTGCATTATGCTGCTTGGAAAAGTATGTAATTGCTATATCACTATAAAATTCGATAACGTTTCAGCCATAACATTTTTCAAAACAATAAAGTACTATAACATACCATACAATTATTAGATTTATAATTGGGAAATGGACACATCCACAATTCATTTTAAATTATTTTTATTGGGATTCATTGGTTTTTATTGAATTTTATAGATTTCCGTATGCTGGGTAATTAAAACTTTACCTGTTTATGAAATACAAAAAAGTTGTCTGTATTTATTCCTAAATTTGATATATGCTTCATCAAAGACAAATTTTCGGTGTAATTTTATAAATTGTTAATTACAAAATGAATATTTTCAATAAAATATATTAAAACCAATTAAATATATTTCAAAATTATTTCACCGAAATGGATGTTCTGTATTGATATGTTTAAATACATTACAAATTTTTGAATGATAAAACATTAATGGTAAAATGTAATATATTATAAGATGAAATGTTAGTTTTATAATAAAACAGTAAATGATTGATTATCTTAATTTATTTTTATTGTTAAATAATTGAAATAATCTATTAAATTTACATAAATAATCCCATTTCATGCGTTAAATATTTATAACAAACGTGGATTTTTCTAATACAAAAACCTAAGGAACAAAATCTTAACGAACTCACAAGAATAAAATAACTAGGGTTATTTTAAAATATTTAGGGTTATTTCAAACAATCAATTGAAGTGGCCTCAATGTTACACCGAGGACATTTTAATTTGTTGAACTGCGGATTTATAATCCGACGACCATTTTCTTCAAAAGTGTATTGCCTACTAAGACTGACGATTTTATTAGCACAAGTGCTGCAAATAGTAAGATGATTGCAAGGAATGAAAAAATGATCAGCCTCATTATCTGTGCACACAATGCAATTTCTTCTAATATTTTCGGTAGGACCAAAATTTGCATGTGGAAATTGATCGCTAGGTAACTCCCCTTCTGCATTTTCTACAAATAATAAAAGAATAATAAATTATTAGAAAAGTTATAATATTGTTATAATATAAGTTATTATATGACATTAAATGATATTTGATATTTATGATATTTATTTTATATATGTCGCATATATAATCTGAAATTGAATTGCAAAACAATTCGATAAACAAAAAAAATTATGATTATGCGCGTTCCCTGTTAAAAAATACTTATAAAAACTAATTGTTCCAAATAGAAATTATGGTATTTCCAGAAACGATTTTAAAATTACTGGTAGAAAATCTTATTTGTATCAATGCGAAATAAGTAAACTATGTATTCATATAATTTCTTTGGACAAAAGCCGTATAAAATGTAATAGGAGTATTAGGGGTATTAGTATTTATTAGTATTTTTTAACAGGTTATTTAGAAATATGATTAATTATGCTATTAAAAAAGAATATATTCACCTGAATTGGATGATGTAACTTCACGCAAAAATGTAATATTTCGCGCAGTTTTTCCAACTAATTCTGGAGCACGATCCAAGAATTCTTGAATAGTTATACTTCTATTGTCTAATTCGCTCCATGCTCGCTTTATTGCTGAGGCAGCTAACATATTTTTTGATTTTTGCAGTCTCGTTACGTTCTTTCCTTGTTTCAGTTGGTTAAAATCCAAATGATTTTGTTGCTGAAATTTAACTATATTGCCTGGAAACAATTGTAAAAAAATTAGTTTTATTCTTTTTATTATGAAATTTTAAGTTTCATATTTAATTTTCGATGAGCAACTTTTTTAGTTCATTATCAAATATTATATGAACAGCAAATAATAAATAATAAAATTTTATTCACTTATGATATGTCCATTTCAGGCACATAATTAGAATAACATAAATTAAATTCAATTGAAGTTTGCTGTACATACATAGAACGTTATTCATAAAATATTTTAACGTAAATTTTAACATAATTTTTTCTTTCATTCCTTAGAAAAATAATTCATATGTGAATCATTTAACTTCAAAATTTTTTATGGCATTTTCGGGACTCCTATTTTACATCGATTTCTGAAAAATTTACAGCTAATAACATAATTGTTCTATTACGTTTATAGACTTTATCAGTCCTCATCACAGTCATTATACAATTCATTTACAAGTCCTTATCGGAACTTATTTTCGGTAGGTTGTCTTGAGTTTTTTATATTATTTGTCGAAAGATCAGATACCACACATTTTTTAATAACTATGGTAATTTTAAATGAATTTAAAGATTTTGGTCTTTCAAGAAAGTTTTATTATCAATGCATTATGAAAATAAATTACATCGGGGAATACAGTGTCAATGTTCTAAATCCGTTCTATGTCAATCCACATCAGAGGTCCCAAAAACACCATTAGTATTGCACAATAATATTCTGATCTAACCAAAATTTCTAGCAAGGACAATTGACAGTCGATGCGTTTATACAACCCTGTCAAAAAAAACCAGACGGGAATCCCAATTGGGAAACCAGATGGGATCCCAATTAGGAAACAAGATAGGTATTTGGCCAGGAATACAGAAAGGAAATAAAAATTATTATTAAAATAAAGAAACCACCCAAGTTTCAACAAGAATCGAAATCTGGAGCTGCCACGTACACACCCAAGCCCGTTACCACACGATCACGGCGACTATATGAAAAATAAATGAGTGTGAGAATGACTAGAAAAATACATACAAAAAGATGTTGATTATATGGTAAAAAAAATGAGTAGTTTTTTCTTTACAACAATATAAATTTCTATGAGAATAAACAATGTTTATTTGCAAAATTGGTGGGAACCTTATTTCTCGATCAACCCTCATAGTATTCCGAAATAAAATTTCGTTGTATTTAAAATCATTTCATATTTTAAAAATTATACAAAACATGAAATATTTTAATGTTGACTATAAAACTGCATATCAAAAATATAAGGCTGGGACACTTCTTTCGAATATAAATCATAATTTTCCAGCGTTCACAAATTATAACAAATAATTCAAATGTTTATTAATTATTTTAAAAATTTATAATATCCAGATTACATTTAATGTTTGATCATTAGAATAACAATTAATGTTCGAGCAGCAATGCTTTCTTAATGCTACATTTATCCCACCTCACTCATTAAACATTTTATAAGGCAAGCGTAACGGTGACATTATATTTGCATTAATGCCAGTTATTTGCGACCAATATAAATTTAAAAAATATTTTTAAAAAATACTTTAAAAAATTGTACTTTTTTAAATAGAGGGATACAAAATTTTAACATTGTGCCTCATAATGCAAAATGTTTTCGTAACTATAACAAAAACTATCGTTATGACAATAACGTGTATCCGTTTGTAATAAAAAATATTGCTATTTTTCGTAGGCGCCAATAGATGTGAAAAATTAGATATTTTATTCCTCAAAGTTTCATTTCAAACCAATAAAGAATTCCTATGTGCAATATCACGTGAGACATCACATGATAAGTTATACGAATAATCATGTCAATTTGGCAAATGATTTCTAATATAAATTTTCATGTCATTTATTGCAACTAAAGTTTTTACTTTTTTTATAAAATAATATTAGCTTGCACATATTCTTATAATAATAATGTTTTATGTAAAGAAAATGGAAAAATTCAATTGTTTGTAAAACTCAAAACTTTAAATGTGCTAAGCACATTACCACGTTGTGTTTACGAGTTACCTATACAATTTATGGTGCAAACAGTGTCAATAACAATGTTATTAATTGTTTATTAAATATGTTTCATATTAAATTTATCATTATATTTATTAAAATGCATACTTAAATGAAGAGTTCATTAAAAATTCTCGCAATAGTTTGACATATTGTAAGAATTGTGTTTCATTTATTTCCTATTTTTAGAAAAGATAAATCATGCAAAATTGAACTAATTTTTCACATAATTTATCACGCGATTGCACCCATGGGAATTGTTTATTGGAAAATATTATTTTACAGTTAATCTAATCATATATATTAATTAAATTAGGGTTTTATGATTCACTAAACTTACGTATAAATTCAATAATATCTTGATGAATGCCTAATATATTTATGTAATTTCTATGTAGGTTTTCTAATATATTATTAGTTCTGGAGTTTACACCGTACACGCTAAAAACAGATGAACCTATTTTTTCTATCCAAAAATTGTTGAAGTATTCAAAAATACTTTGAAATTGATATTTTAATGTTAATGGACAGGTGTCTATAATTATACGCAAGCCTTCTCTAATCAATGGTGCAGGTAACAAAGCTAATGAGACTAATTTCTTTAATATTTTAAGTTTATCTTCGTCTCTTTCTTGACGCGAAATGACACCCCTTTTGTCAGCTTGCCTATATAATGCCTATAATAAATATTAGTTTTACCAATTTAATATTTTCATGAATAAGAAAAAAAGATAAATCGAAATGAAATAAGCTAGAAGTACAGTAAGTTACAAAAGTAAAGTATTAAGGATTTTAATAGAAATGGCAATTGAAGAGATCATGTTAAAACATACATTCAAACATATATACAATTTCACATTCATACCATACACTGCCACCTATATTTCTAATACTCTAATCACACAGTTTTTTAATACTCAGTCTTATGTAATACTTTATTAAGTGAAGATCACTAAGTTTTTCTTATCCAAATATTCTTTTGTTCACTAATATAAGTGCATTTTTATTGACTTTCGCCCTAAATAACTACTGCACTAACAGATCACATAGAAGAGTTATATAAAAATCCCAGTAACATCTTGCCAATTGTACATAATTGTATTGAATTGTAAAGATAAATGTCTTTCCGAAGCGAACTACTGGGATAAATAGAATGTGTAAAATTTTAAGCACAAAAACATAGAATAAATGTAAACATAGGCATGCATATATGTTAGGTTAAGAAAAATATGATAGACAAGAAGAAATATAAAGCTTTAGAATAAATGTATTAATGATCTTGATATTCTTCAAAATATCAACATAAATTCTGAATTTTATGATAGAAGATATTACATAAAAAATATATGTGGAAAGCAACAAAGATAAATCTGAAAAGCAAAATATTAATACATACATTGTTAACATAAATTTATTTTAATATTATTTACTGCATAATATAAATTTTACCTGCGCAAAATGGAAATAACACCCATGGATATTTACATCTTTGTAAATATTATTTGCACCTTTCATAAGTGCTATTTCATAATCCATCATTATATCAGGAATATTATTTCCAACTGCATACTTGCTTTTAAAAATTTCAAACATTTTTTCATAGCATACAATACTTTTTTTCGAAAGTAATCCCCATGCTAGTGGAACACCCTATTCAAAAAACAAATTTTACATTATACTTGTTTTTTTATCAGGTCAAAATTGAGTTTAGTTATAATTTTAATGATTAAACATATATAATTATACTTTTCATTAAATAAAATTTTTCTAAATTAAAAGTATGTCTATATTAGAGGTAACTAAAGATTAAATGAATTTAAAAATATCCCAGGTAGCAAAATTTGAAAAAATGCAAGCATTATGTTAACATCTTACTTGCATTAATGCTATCATAATGTCAGCATAAACATTGGATATTTCAAAATCTAAAATATGTATCAAAATTAACTGAATAACTAACTTAAGGCGGTGCTCTTTACCATTTTGACAGAAATTGCAGATTTTTATATATTATTGTTAATTATAATAATTAATATGTAATATTCATTCAGGCAATTTTCTGATTTTAGAAAAATGTTATTTCATAATAAAAATGAATATTTAAATTTATTTGGTAACGTGGGACAACAACTCGTTTTCAAGGTGGCAAAAAATCGAATTGTGTTACTACATCAACAATTTTATTTGAAAATTAAAATTTATAGTGTAAAAATAATCTCCCATTAACATAGAATTGCCTGAATCACTTACAGAAAATAAATATGTTATTTAATAATTTGGTATTAGAAAACACTAACTCCGTTACGTCTGGCTTGGAGCACCGCCTTAAAAGGATGTCAAAGATATATATTCCTAGAATTAATGGTTTTTATAATTTTGTTCATATATAAGTTATTTTTAATAATTGTAGAAATATTCAGTATCAGTTATGAATAAGAGAAAAATTGTATACATAATGCACACCCATCTCCTCAAATATTTTGGGGATAAAAAAATAGTGTTAAAAAACAATAATTGTAGCAAAATTGATCTGTGATGTACTTTTAAAATTAAATTATTAAAAATTTTGATTCATTCTATAAATGTGAGGAAATATTTTAATTCAGAAACAAACTCAACATTTCGTAAATTTCAAGATTTTGATTTTTTATCACCTAGTAAACAGTTTCATTAATTTTTTATTAATTTATGTATAATTTAATTTTCATTAAAATATATATACTAAATAAAATGTAATTTACAGATAATAATGTATTTAATAAGTAGCATATTTTAATAAACTTGAAGAGTAGTTTTTACTGCAGATGTGTACTAAATATTATTGAAATTTATGAATTGCTTAGCACATTTCTTTAACTTAATTTGTCTGCATTATTTACTTACATGATTTTGGTATACAGTTAAAAAAGTTATTAACTGATACACATTATTCATGTTTGGTTTAGTTTTGAATGTTCCATCAATATATAACTGGTGGATTTCAAATTGACTTATGAAAGCTGGATTCCCAAAAATTGCAACATATGACCCATCTTGGGCTTGTTCAACTTGTACATCAAGAGCGCCTTCAATATAAGTTAATAGTTGAAGCCACTCTTCACACTCGGATACTAATTTTAATTCTTCAAAAGTTTTAGGTTTTGGTGGAGCAAATTTCTTTTTCCATCTATTTATAGATGTTTCGATATTCGGAAATGAAATAACATTCGCAGCTTCGGGATATCTAAACAATAATTATATCGTTTATAAATGAGATTATAAAGGACTTTGTTAAAAACCTTAATTTTAAATTTAAAAAATATTGATATATTTTTTTAGAATTAAAATAACAAGTGTAGTAAAAAACAATTGCAAATATTGATTTAGAATTATAAAATGCGTATGTATAATTATTTTATATATATACGTATATATAAATTTTTTATTTCTATATAAATTAATATTTGATCGTGCGGAACGTAGGCTCACAGCGTCCTTCATACCTGAATAATCGGTTATTATACAAATTTATTATACTCAGTATTTCTCTTATGAAAATCAAAATGTTTTATTTATTTAAATATTTTTACTTAAACTATTAGAATTGAGCAACATACAAGAAAAAGTGACCTGAACTTTTGAAATCAAAATCAAAAATCATGAACAAAACAAAAGAATTCAGCAGTTGGAAAAAAATTAGCTTATCTAACTAATTATTAAAAAATTGAAATAATAACGTAAACCTTAAATAACTAAAGGAAGATTTATACAATTAAAAGTTTAAATAGTGCATTATTCTTTTATTATCAACAACTATAATTAAATTCAACTTACAATAATCGAAGGGAATTATATATGTCCTTTGCCGAAGCACTTGACTTTTCGCTTTTTTCACGTAATGCATCTTTAAATCTCTCTAATAAGATTGCAGTCTCATCTGGAGGATGATTATGAATGCCAGAAATTTTTATGACCATTTCGTTTTTAATTTGACATCTTGCTTTACATAACTGTTTATACAATTTACATCTGGTGTATCTTGAATATTATATTGAAAGTAATAAAAAAAGGAGTATTTAGATTATAATTGTAAACAACACTTAAAAATTAAAATTCATTAAATTTATTATTTATAAATTCTAAAAAATAAACTTAGAGAATAAAATAAAATGTACAAAAAAAAAGAAATTTAGCATCCTGAAACACTGAAGAATATTACACATTTTTTTTCATCTTACATTATGAAAAAATGTTCTATATTTGTCAATAAATAAAAGTATATTTGTTTTTTATATACCATTCTTTTAAATATTAATTAACAAAACAAATAACATGAAAACAGTTAAATATAAAAATTAACAATACAAAACAGAAGTATTTATACATTGTGTAGAAAAATGAAATAAATTATTTTATAAAATGGAAAAATGTTACTTTTGTTTTTCAAAAATGTTTCAACAAATTACAATTCATTCAAAATTTCTTGAAATGGGAGAATGATTATTCAAATTATAAAGAACGCCAACTATGTCTTAAAATAACAAACGCAGTAAATATTACTCTTTAAAATGGTTTTAAATAGAAATTAATAAATAAATTAATTAATAAATAATAGAAAAAAACGTAAATTTTTATTTCTTGACATAGAAATATTATATTCTCTCTTTTCAAATCAATGCTTAATAATATGTTATATGCTATTAGTTCTATGTTAAAATATTTTGTTATTTAATTATTTATTAAATAAAATTTAATTATATTTATTATAATATATTTATAAATTATAAATTTACAAACTTTATAAAAATGTAATTATATAAAATAAATATTTAATAATAAAGAAAACTAAAATTATTTGTGAAAATATAAAATAAAACTTTGAATGGTTAATATAAATTGATAAATTAATATATTAGTGATTTAGAAATTTATTAGATAATTATTAAACAATTTATTGAAGCATATTTTCAAGTAAACAACATATAGATCTTCATGCAATACTATTTATATTGTATTTTAAACAGTAGTGATTTATTAAAATATTTTTTTCTAATATAAATTGTACTTTTCATCTAATATAAAGGGATGATTCAGTTAATTGTATATAATTAAATAAATAAAACAATAAATAAATAAATTAACGTTTTAAAAAATTGTTCTAATCAATTGCAGTTGTAAGTGAAATATATAACTATATAAAATAAATTTTTAGTTTAATTACTTGATAGTTACAGTCTTTCATAACCTAACATACTAAATAATATGTAGTATACAAAAACAAAATGTTATTTAGTTATTAAAATAAATAATAAATAACATAAAAATAAAAAAATGTCTTACAAAACACCATTCTTATCTTGCTGCAGAACAAACACATAATCTTCTATAAAATATTTGTTTTTATAATAAATTGGTTGAATGGAATTCTCCATTATATGCGGTCTGAAAATCATAAAAGTTTAAAATATTGAAACTCGAAAATATAAAAAGACGTTTAAATATTTATGTAATATTACTTACCTCTTAAACAAAACTCTTAATCTTAAACAAAGTTAAGTTGTATAGTTTTAAGTGTTGAACTATAAATATATATATATAAATATTTGATGCAAATTGCAGTCTCTTTGATATATTAATATAGATTAGGTATAAGGTCTAATATCTATATCCAACATTATCTATACAGTTTATATCGTTGATACTTATACCTAGTACGGGTAATTCGTCACCTAAGAGCCTTAATTTTCACTATCGGGCCTTGGTCGAGGGACGTGGTCGTACATTAGATTTGAAGAACCCCCTTAAGGTGGTCCTCTAGCCTTAAGGCGGTGACGTAACGGAGTTTACCAAATTATTAAATAATATATCTATTTTCTGTAAGTGATTCAAGCGATTCTCTGTTAATGGGAGATTATTTTTACACAATAAATTTTAATTTTCAAATAAAATCGTTGGTGTAGTAACACAACTCGTACTTTTGCAACCTCGAAAACGAGTTGTGGTGCCCCGTTAGCAATTCTGTTTTAATAATTATATTTTTTGTATAAAAATGTTCTATTAAAATGAGAAAATTGCCTGAATGATTTTCTAATATTAATTATTATTATTAACAAAAATATAACGTAATCACCTTAAGGTGGTCCTCTAAGCGATTTTGACAGATATTGCAGATTTCGTTATATTTTCGTTAATTTATTTAGTACGTTTATTTTTCGTACTTACGCACATTGTTTCATTTTCGAAGAATTTATTTAACGTAAAGAAAATCATTTTAACATAACAATATTAAAAACTTAAATAGAAAACTCGTTTTCGAGGTGAAAAACGAGTTTACTAATTACGTTAAGAATTTCTTTTGAAAATTTAAATTTATAATTATAATTATAATTTATACAAAAATAATCTCCCATATTCAAAAAATGGTATGAAGTAGTTACAAATTATACAGAAGTTATTTTGAAATTCAAAATCCCAAAATCCCTACATATATCTATATAGTTGCAAATATAAGATGAAACGTTAGGTTACCGACATCTATTTATCAAGAGTAGAATTAATTAACATGTACATCTTGGTAGTTTAGATTTCATGAACAAAATTTAATTGCATGATAATGTGAATGATTTATCACTTGAATATAGTTGCATTTGAATTTTGGATAAAATGACTGTAAGATCAAATAATTTTCCGGCATTTTAGCAGTGAAGATAAATTTCATATGGGAGTAAATACATATCGTATAATATAATATCTGGATACTTTGTTAATAGTAATAAAATGCATGTATGATCATATTTATTGGAGATAAAATAAATTTTATATAATTAATAACCTTGATAAATTAATAGTACGATAAATTTCTTTTTGGTGATTATAAATTTAAGATATTATTCTTACGAGGATAAATTTTAATCGAGATAAATTGCAAATAGGATAATATTTCTTGTGTATAATATAATAATAATATATATTGAATTTATAATCAAATGAATATTAGTTATTCTACTTT
>JABFQC010005447.1:0-11644 GCA_022817085.1 Psilanteris sp. ZL-2020 | reverse complement strand
AAATTATCCTCCATAAGTAATGTCGATGGTAGAAATTTTCAAATTACTAAAGTTACATGATTAATCGTGTTTATAAACGTTAAATCAATATTTGTCCTATAATTTCTCTACGTATCTCAAGATATTTATAAACAAACACGTGAATTGTAACAAGATGCTTCAATGTATGTATATATAAATCACTATATCATAATACAGTTGCTACGTATAGTATCTATTTAAATACTTATAACGATTAAGAGTAGCGTTCCTTTAAGAATTTGAAGATTAAGGTTTATATTTTATTTTATAATTCATATTATTGTCTATGCACTTCAAAACTCCACTTCATATATAATTTTATGTATGCTAAAACTTTTTTTTCTTTTATTTTTTTAGTTTAATTTAAAGTAATTCATTTAATATTATCAATTTTACAACAAATTTTGAATGTTTTTAAATGTTAATATCATTTATAAAAGTTTATTTAAAACTATAAACTTATTAAAACATACATAATGAAGTATTTAAATGTTATTAATACAAAAGTTTTTCCTTTTTATTATATAATTCCTACTTTTTATTACTCATGAATAAATAAAAAATTTCTGTTACCTCCAAACATCAAATTAATTAAGATTCAAATTTCGGAAATTGTATATTGATCATAGAAATGGAATTGAATAATTAACAATGTCATATGCAGAAGTTTGGTACGATATTCAATATATCACTGCGACTAATTTATAACTTAATGTTTAAGTTTAGATTTAAAACCTAATAAGGATTGTGTATATTCTCTATATTTATTTCATAATATTAGCTATTACTTGCATTACACAGGTTTTACGTACAATGGTATTCTTATAGATTTCTACTCTGATTATATGTAATACTCTAATATATATTATATTAAGAAATAAATTGATCCAACAATGTAGTTTTATTTTTTTATGATGAAATAAGTTCAATTGCAGCGGTAAAAATAGGGTTAGTAAATTTTATGTTGCTTAATGAATCAAATTCACCTAATCAATATAATTAAAATTCTCTTGGAACTGAAATTATCATAGAATTTGAGGAAAGCTAGCTTTGAATGTAGCGTCGATCATTGGCTAGTCAATCAAAGCAAGTTTGATCCGGACGCATTGTCTAGCGAATCTGGTGTGAGTGACGTACACAAGTGCGAACGTTATCGTGCGGTATTATCGCACTGTTCGTGGAGCGTCACATTGGACGGGCTTTTGGTGATAGGACGGTACACATTAATTAGGCTTAGGTTCGTAGAGTACGTTTAATTACTTTCATGAGATCGCGTTCGGAATCAATCAGAGTATGACCCGGAGCCTATTCGACGCAGATGAGGATATTGTGAGTCGTGTGAGCTGCTGAGCAATTGTAAACAAGTGTAGAACAGGGATTAACGGGGATCGTGTGAGACAATGCGACATCGTGGACGATTCGAAGCCTTTTAACGTTTTAACCGCGGCGTGAAGAAGATGGCGTATTGTAATCGCATCGTGTTAGTTACTTACGCTCCGTCGGATGTCGTAATTTGCGTGCATTGATTTAATCAACAATCGAGGAGGGAAAGACAGAGAAATGCTATTCCCCGAAAAGAGCGCAAAACTAATTAGCTTCGGGGGTTCGATCGCGTTTGACGACTGCAGTTCAAAAGGATCTTGAAATTATTGGCTAGCGTTGATGCGGTTAAGCCAGAGCAAATCACTGTTGGAGCTTGTATAAAGCCGAGTTCACGTTGATTCGGCTGGATGCTGAAATGGGTCTATTGATTGAGTCCTGATGAAAGATAGGTCTTTCTAGCCTTTTTATTTTCTTGGGAATATATAATTGAGTGGAAATGGTTTGATCAACGTAGTGAAATTGCCATTTTGGATACTTGACGATGGCTTCGATCCGAGATACTTTTAATTTCTTCGCTTTAAGGTAATACGCAATTTCAGAGTAGGTATTTTAAATTAGATATAATAATAAATTTTAATTTTGCGTTTATTTATTGCAATATTGTATTTTAGTAATTTCCGAAATATTATACCCGATTATAATAAAAGATTTTTTTATTCTCTTTATATTTTGTTATAATGTAGTATGAACAGTACCCATTTTAAATTGTTAAATAGAGTATAAGATTTATTTTAATCCTTAATGGATTTTGTGTGGAATATTATTTGTCTTTGTTTCAATATTAGATCAATATAGATTGGATATTGTTGAAAAAAAATCTATAGTTTTAAACACCGTTTGATTTCTGTTTCCAAAGAAGATCGCTTGTGAGATAATAAAACTAATTCGAATTACTTTCAATAAGCTGTTTTCTAAAGACTTTCGAAATTCCGAAAAAAATGTTCGAGAACTTTCCACGGGTTCAATTGTATTTTTTTATAAACTAGGTGATTATAACGTATATTATGAATTCAATACTAATAGTGTATTTGCAAGTGCTCTTTCTCATCTACATAAAGAAGAAACTAAATAATTAGCATAAACTATATCTTTATCAATACAATATTCATATTACTTTAATAGAAACATGTTAATTCTTTAAGATTTATAAAATTCTACAATATTTTAAATTAATGCTACATTATACTTTATGTTTTTTAGAATAATTTTCAATAACATTTGAAAATCATATTTTAGCACCCACATATTTTAACGCTTTTATTAAAAAATTTGAATTTTCACATTCATTTTCCATTAAAAGGTGTTCTTCAATCTTATGGCATTGCTCAGAAACCAATCAGATTATCAAACAATGAGAAATCAGATTGTCTATCTTAAACATTACCTTTTTATTTCTCGACTATTTCGGCATGTATTCATAGAATATTTTAAATATCTTTTAGTTCCTTTTAAATTTTTTATCGACCTAATAATGAAATAATGAATTTTAATTTAAATTTCAATTAACTTTTTCGATTGATAAATTATGAATAATAGCTTTTTTAGACTAGTCTATTTATAAATGAATATATAGGTATACTTTTAGTATATAATGTACTTATAGTATATACATATATATATACTTTTTTATGTATTGATGTTGACATTTTTAACGTCAACCGGAGTTTTTTGCTTAGATATAGTCCTGGGTAAAATCAAATTTTTCGTTAATTTTGTTAAATTTTTTCAGGGGGATTGAAACCTCTTTCATAGTCCCGTCCTGTGTTCCACTTTTTGTCAAAATTTTGCAGCAACAGAGTTATATCTGGAGTGACTCAAAATGTAGAGTATTCAAAACAACCAGAGAGGATATTTATATTTTAGTTTTATGGATATTAGATTATCAAAGAAGAAACAATTTTATATTGGTACGACTTTTAAATCAATAATACGTAGAATCATTCAAAATATAATGATTGATAGAGGAAATGATTATCACATTTCTGTCGCATTTAATATATGAAAAAGACCTAATGATCTGTGTGAAAGCTATAAAACTAAACTAAGTTTGTGTATATTCTCGGAAATAAATGCAGCAGCGACGATCATTTGAAATGAAAATATAGGACGACAAAAAATAAAATAGATGCGGATAGGAGAGGCGGAAAAAATAAATGCCGTCTGAATAAAACAGTTTCTCCAGGTGAAGTTACAGCCATCGACTGAGCGTATCGAAATGGTTGTTCACATTGCAGGGGCGTATTTTATCACATATTACAGGCGACTGGTTAAGGTTGTAACGGAAAAATCGCGAAGCACGGCGCACCCCATGCTTGGCGTTACTTTTATGACGCAAACGTAAACCATGCATCGCATACTGCCTTGTGTTAAGATAATAAAGAAGTGCGTCTCGCTTGTGGGCGCGCCGATCGTAAAATGCTTTCACTGACAGGACACGCTTAGCGTAAAAGAAAGCGCGGGGTACTGTAATCTGCACAACTTATGCATACATAAGGCCACGTAGTCGTCGCGAACTTCATCCCCCACGATGTGCTAAACGTGACGCATACTATATGACGTTAAATTGTTCGCGTCGCGGGTTTTAATCCGAAATCGTGAGGCTGGTTAGTTGAATATTTAGGCAAAACCAAATAAAATTAACGTACTATGTATATTACGTAAATCGATTTCAGTTTTATTTTATGGAAATCTAAAACATAGTTACTGCATAACACCGGAATTATAAATCTATTCTTTAATGTACAGTAAATCATACATTTATCACTTTTATTATTATCCGAATTTCATTATAGGTTAAAACTTTTCCTTTGTTCTTGTCAATTGAATTTATAATTAATTATTTAACTATTTATCTTCTAATTTATTTAGTAATAATAATAAACGCATCATATACATTTCATCAAATAAACTGGACAGTATGTTAAAACGTTCAATATAAATTAGGATTTTAATTAATACTACTTATATAATAATAATAATAATAATAATAATAATAATAATTATAAAATAATAATTTTCATAACTACAAAACTATCCATATCTTGGAATTAATTTTATATCTAGTATGTTTTATTTTTGATTTCTTTAGGACTTATGTCTAGGTAAGATTCAGTCAAGTGTGGTTCATTAGATAGGGAAATGGTTTTCTAGCTAAAATCATGCATACTATTAAGATAAAAAACAATTGTTATGAGAACGATTTACCTTTCGCAAAAAATATTTTGTTGAGCGAAGCAGCAGATTGGCGGAAGATTCGTTATAATGATGTTCCCTTACGGAATAATTCTGTGCTTTACACGGAATGAAGTTTTTAGTTTTGATGTTAATTTGAGCAATTATCTCTAATGATGTCATTTTAAGTAAAATATTATGAAGTTGGAGAAGCAAGACGAGTTAGGATAAATGACACACTTTTACACATTCAGTTCCAAACCAAAATATGTTATTCTATCTGCGTATAATACCATAATGACATCACAAAAATCATTATTTTTTAATTTTCGACAAAAATTAGTATAGATATCAGAGTAATAATCAGAATCAGCTAGACATTTTCAATAATAAATGTATATATATATATATTAATATTTTGTTGCAGCTTAAATCAATAATATTATAGTTGACATAATCCAGAAATGAGGTCACCTTTGAGTATAACCTATATTATTTGAATATGCAAAGCAATATCGCGATATATCATAAAAATTATATTTGTTTATAAATTATAAGGTAATTTTCGAAAATATGATATCATTTATTTCAAGAAAAAAATTGTTGTTTATCATGAAAACTAATGTAACTGCACGAAAATAATAATAGAATGTTTGAATATTCATCGAGACGTTTGATGTGTTTTTGGACGCTTCACGTCCTAACAAAATGTACTGCGAGTTGAATGGTAACGACGCGACGTGTAGCACGCAAGCGAAGCTCCTCTCGCGACGACATGATGAGTGAGACGATTCTTCACGTCATTCGCGTGAGACGAAAGAAGTCGGAAAAAGTAAGCGCTGCGCGCCGCACGAATACCAAAAACCGGCGAGTTTCGAGTTTTCTTTTGCCTCCGACTGCCATTTCTTGTGTCACTCCACCGTCGGTGGTTCGTCTCCCCATTCATGACATTTCCTTTCAGAATAGGTTGTAATAAATTCGCAGTGACATTGGCATGCAGCTCAATCGCAGCCCACATTTGAACGGCCTCCCCATGCATCTATCGTTTTTGTTGGGCGAGTCGTAGAATTTTGTAGCTTTTTACAATTTGGGTGGTATATGTTTATATAAAAATGAATTAATTATCACGTATGTCAATATTGTATTTGTTTCGTACGATTAAATGATTTACTGATATTTTATATAATAATATACATTTTTTTGTTTCCTAATTTCCAGTTTGCTAATTTTATTAACATTTTGTACATAAAGATATTTCAAAAGTTTTTCGTTTATGATTTGCATATTATACAAATTTTTAGTTATAGTTGATATAACAATAATTCTATTTTAATAAAAATGTTGTAAAAGTAATATAAACCTACGTTTCAAAATTGTGTCGGCTAATTAATGTACTTATACTACTAATTAAGTACAATCAATCTCCTTACTATACTATTTCCATATAATATAACTAATATCGATTCACTAAATATAGATAGTATATAATACAAATATATTAAATCTAGACATTTTCATGCAAAAGATAAATAATATGTAATAATAATAATAAGACACTTTTACTATTTGTTTAATATAAATTGTTTCGAAATATAATATATAATATATACAATTTAATATATACATATCTATGTATATATGAATGTATGAGGTATAATTAAATACAAAATTAATTAAATTAAAAATTGCTCAATAATAGAAAGTGTATTAATGTATTATATTTGTTTGTATAAGTATTATTTTTATAAATAATCAAATTGTGTTTAATTCATGTTTGGAAATCGCTACATCAAATTTGTTAGCTCAGTCTCCCGTGTCATTTTTTTTAAACAGAAATGTGTTTTTTCATAGAAAATAGTAAGCATTTTATTGAAGACTGAATGAAACTCGTATCAACGAAAATTTAGGATCATTCGATGTTTATAAATGAAGATTAACAAGTTTCCAACGTTAGAGCTGCGAACAAAAATAAATATTGAAACATCAGCAGATCAAGTTTGTACTACAAATTGATATTCGCTCTTTAACAAGTTACGGATTTTATCTGTTTCGAAGCGAATAGCAGAAAAAAGACGGAAACGTAAACATTTCGAGTCTAACTGACAGACTAGTTTGTGCAATATAACCGTTGCTGAATTGCTGTACAACTTAATTATTTTATAAACAAAATATATTTTAATTAAATCAATTAGTAAATCTTATAAACTAATTTTTATATAAAGATATATTATAAAAATACACTATAAAAATGTCTAGGAAGTAGAATAAAATCTAAATATCTGCGAGATTTGTTTCAGCGAAGCATTTCAATTTCGTAGCTCATTAATGAATATATAGACCTTCGCGCGAAACCGCATTTGTTAATATGATAATATATCTAATAAAATCGAATTGCGTGGGTTTGTCTCATTAGCACGTTGTTTTCTCATCATATTGTTTCCATTGCAACCGAACATTGTATTATATTATAACCGCATACCGTATCCATAAATTTTCGTTTATCCTGGAAAGTACAGTGAAATTATATAATTGTAATTGTACGAATCTTGACCTGAAATGTGAGTTTAATTAAATAAGATTGTAAAATACTGAATGTTTGCGTTCGTTTTACGGTTTGACATAATTGAATGAACTGTCAAAAATTGAGAAAAGTCGGTACGGAAATGATTGAACCTATGAAAATGACAAAATCGATAAAAAATGTTATTAACAGTACTTCCATGTGAACGTATTTAGATTGAATACATTTGTGCACACATATATGAATACATATCCATGTATTCATATGTTTGCGCCTGTATGTATGTATGCATGTATACACATATAATACTTGTCGTCTGATGCGTGCGGAAGAGGATTGCGTGTATTTGAGTCGGTGAAGCGTGTTGATGACAGACAGCGTAGGTAGAACGATAGCAATGGCGTCCAATGGCGTCCCTCGTATCACGGTGAACGTCGGTCAGTTGCTTTCCTTCTCTTTTTCTCTATCTCACTTGTGGACTTGTGATCATTATCTACCTCTCTTCATCTTGTACTCGCCTCGATTCTAATCCTGTTTCAGAGACCGAACCACCCTCCTCATCCATCACGTCGACAGCTTCGTTATGACCGCACATTGCATACGATCTCAACTAGACCCTTTTCGTCCAGCGATATATTATGCTACCGACTCCAATCCGCAGAGCCAAATTAAAATATTCAAGCGGTCATTGATTATGTTCTTGTGCCTTCCTTCGAAACTGCGCGTTAATCACATTACCGGCACTAAACTCGAGACATTGTTATCGATTCGACACTTGCCCAGAACATTGTGATTGATGCTAATAAGTTTGTTAATTATACTTAATGGCATTTTGAATTGGTTTTAGTTTTCATTCAGTTGATAATCTAAATTCATACAAGTTAAATTGTGTATATAATTTATTTCTTTCTAAAACATTCAGGTTAATTATTAAACAGTAATACATTTTCCTGGATACAAAGCGTTTTTCTTTTTGTTTGTTTATATTTTAATTGTTTATTAAAAAAACTGTGAATATTTGATGTGTGGTGTCGATGTCTATTTAATTATGTATAATTGTGCTACGGTTGCATAATAATATATTTTTATATTTCGAAGCCGGTGTTCGAGATAAAATTATTTTATAGAATGTTTAAAAATATAATTGAAACAATTATAAACAATTAAATCCATTAATTTAATTTAATTCGTATTCTTTTTCAATATAATTTCAACTTATTAAAGAGAATTTAATTTCGAACGTACTTTTGACACAATAAATTTCTATTAGAAAGTAATTCCTCTTTACAAGAATGGTAAACGGCTATTAATATAAATAGTATGTTACTTGAAAGAGATATAGGGGGTATTACAAGCGGAATCTTAGTCATAAAAAATATGCATATATCTAACGTACTTTTATATGATTGACATTTGTCGAATGCTTGAATTTTGTTTAAAGCTTGATTGCGTTTTCAACTTTTTCAAGTGAGATGCTTCAGTAACTAGAGTGATTTTGGTATTCGAAATATTTTGAACGATTAATTCATGACAAAGGGAGTACAAAATTAAATTGCCTTTGTCCACTCAACTACAGTGGAAATTCTCTATGAAAAAATGATCCTAAATATTTCGTAAAACGATCCGAATTGGACAGTTATTTATAAGATTTTAATTCAATTCTAGTTTCAAGCTTAAAAGTAAAATGAATACTGGATTTAACTTTTACGAATGTGTTGATTCAATTATTGAATCATATTTTACTTACTCTAACATGAAATGTACTTTGCCTAGTTATAATGAAACATTCCGTTACGTGAGTTTTGTAGCTATCAATTTTGATCTCTTTGAGATAATTAAATGATGATGAAGAACGATCGTTTTCGCACAACATTAATATGATTCAAATAAAATCATAAAAATGCTAATTGATATTAATTTCGTTTCCTTTAAATACTAATCTTAAAATCAGTCCTGTTATATTATATATATATATATAAATATATATACATATATGTATATTATAACATACAATATAGTTGTATTATAAAATATTATACGTATTAACTAATGTATAAACGATTTTTAACTACAAAATAATAAAGTTACTAATCGATTTTAACTTAATAATATTTGAGGCATTATGTGTTATTGAATAATCGCTAATTTTCCGTAATCATAACTCGGAAAATTAATTGAGTTTGCTTCATGAAAGCTTTCATCAATTATGGAATCTTGAGTCCGTCTAACTTATTCTATTGCAGAAGTAGAAATAGTGAAGAAATATGAAGACACCTCATTACGTATAGCGTATGGTTTCAGGCCTTTAGTTTCGAGTTTCTTTTAAGACAGCAGATTTGATTGAACGTAAAAAGTAGTTAGGATTACTCTGAACCGAATATGAGATCCCTTGTTTTTCTTCATCCTATTTGTTTTATTAAGCTTGTTTGGACTTTGTTATTTGTAATATTATAATTTCATTGGGTGGAGAAATATTACTATAAACATATTTTACTTTAAAGTTGAATACAAATGTTTGTAATCGAGTAGGTAATATAACGGGAAGAAATGTAAAAGTAGAGAACTCATACGAATGTATAATCCATAATTTTGAGTGGCGGTGTAGCAGTTTATGAGACGCCGACCAAAAACTGTGTTTCTACGATTTCAGTGGTATCATGCAATTAAAGTTAAACGGCTCACATTCTGCTGGCTTTTGGCCTCGTAACTAGTTTACAATCGTCCGGGGCTTCGTTGATTTTCTTCTAAAAGGATCTAGCGGTGCCATAAAAAAGTTCATCAACAAAACACTAATTTAATAAATATGATTGAAACAAGAACAGTTTTGTATTTCAAATAGATCACTATAATAACCAGGGTAAACTGTCATTCAAATATTTAACATCTTCCTAAGGGATTGCACCATCCGACTTGAAAAGAACTCGGTAACGATATTCCTTCTCAAACTTCAACTGTCACGATGCGTAAAAAGAGGTTGTGCATTCATATTTTATATCTGACTGTATTATCTTATGTCGTTCGTTCGATAGAATAAATACACGCGAATTGAGTAATTCAACTTCCCAACCAGAACTGATGCTTAATCTTATCCGTCGATATTCATTCTTTGTGTCAACAAAGTTTGCAAAACCAGTGTCGTATCGGCATCACAAATCAGATATTTTTACAAGTTATAAAACATCTGTTACGTGAGCAAGGAATCTCTTGTTTTATTATGATATATATTGTGATATAAATTTGTATACGATATAAAAATAACTCAAATCAATAATAGGATTTTTTAAGCGTTTAATTACTTTACATATTGTGTAAATGAAGCAATAAAATATGTATTGCAATACATATATAAAATGAAAAAAAAAAAAATTCTAAGGTCACGTCAGATCACGAAAAGATAAATTTATATATTCAATTGTTCAATTCATTAGAAATCTGCAATTTACTTATTGAATTTAAAATTTAGCGATATTTTTGTCCGAGTTTGTTTGTACAACGTGTATCGTTTTTCCATCGTATTCTTCTTATGCCCAAACCTTCCGGATTACTTCGCCGTTGATTCTACGCAAACAACTACAACGGCTTCGTCAAAGGCATTATTGTTTGGAAAAGTTATTCTCCGCCTTTTTTTTTTATTTTACATGAGGATATTCTTACGTCTTTGCTGTCATAGTTTTCCAAGCCATTGCGGGTGATGTCGACGTGCACATAGAGGATGATTCAGGGCGGCCTAGAAGACGCGATGCCTGGCTTCTCTCCAAATCACTTCCGACTTAGGGAGTTCGGGAGCTGTTTGTACCAATCGCAGTATTTTGCTCACAGCGTTGTCTTGAAATAATAAACATGATGCCCGATTTCACGCAAGAAGATGGCCGCGCGGTAAACTTTGCAATGTACTTGCTGTTCTCGATTGCCTTATTTATTTTAACCAAGTTTCCCCTCAGATTCATTCTCGGGTTATCCAAGAACGGAGTTACGAAGTTTCGCAACGCTTACACTTGCCGCGCGTTTCAACTAACTTGTCTTCCGCCTCATCAATCTTAGACCACTCGTGTAGCATTGGCAATTACAATATCGGCTTGCTCGACGAGAGTTTGAGGTTGCGGCCAAAAGGGAGCAGCTCTTGGTACGCTAATCTAAACCAACACCGTGGCTCGGTCCAATAACATTACCTGACGCTATATTCCCCACCTGTTGCCAGTGATCAGTCAATTCAACATCGTTATTTTTTGGATTATTGTCGCCAATTCTTTAATGTACGGGATCTTAGATATATTGCTTACACAATTCTACATATATCCGCGACTCGTAGTTATTCTTACAATATATTACAAATTTGAACACGAGGTATACCTTGTGACTGAATAGAATATGAATTTTTTAAACTTTGCATAAACATTGGAAGCAAGAACTATGTATTTTCATGTAATAGTGTATTTTTTTGTAATATTTTGACAAATGCTTCTGTACGGTTTTCGGCTGAAAGATGACCACTGAAATTTATAGGCCTATTAAACCTATCTCTTTGGACTAGTAAGGGTACTTTCATAG